>SKCR01022070.1:0-15168 GCA_019454045.1 Zanthoxylum bungeanum
GCCCTCTTATCCTTCTCGCAGCCTTCACGCAAATAAACCACAATAAAACTCTAATTCGAACCCTAGACAGATCCTCTCTCCTATTCCTTCGTCATCATTCTTCTCACCTTAAACAACCTTACACTCACGTACCTCTTCATCACTCAAACTGCCTCACGCATAATCCATTCACGTCAAACTGCACTCATCCCTCACGTTAAAGCCACAAGCAGCTCCGTTCAGCACTCCTTCACGTAGCAGATCACGTCACCATAAACTCTCATCACTCTCGAAGACCCAACTCACAGGCCACCCACGTACACAGCACCCTCACCGACTAAACACACTCAACACACACGTCTCATTCATACACTGCCAGGTTGAGAATAAGAAAACCATTCACTCACGAAACTAACACACACAAGCCCAACAGCCCCTCACTCCCTCTTCACGCATCAACCACAACTCTTCACTAGTTCAAACACGCACACACTTCCCCTCAACGCATCAGCCACTGCCCTTCATCACACGTGAAAACACTGCCCTTCATCACGCCCTACACCTCACGCAAATAAGCCCCTTCAAACAGCCTTACACCTCACGTAAATAACCCATTCAAGCAGCCTCTCACCTCACAAATCAGCCCCTCACGCACACATGGCCTCAACTTCATGTCCACAAGAAATTCCATGCATAAGCCCCACAAACTGCCCTTGCATGCAGCCCATGGACACGTAAAAATAGCTTCCATAAACTGCCAATATTTCACGCCACAAACAACCCCAATCAGTCCAGAAATTTACCCTCAAAACCGTCTAGAAACAGCGAGCAAAACAGCGACCAAAGTATCCAAAATCAAGATAGTAAACTGCCCAAAAATTGTCCCAAACCCGGTCCTAAACTACACCTATAAACTGCCATGAAAACAGAGAAAATAGCGAGCGGAAATCGTGAGTGAAAATAGACAAAATAGTAAAAACAACAGCTCTAACAGCGAAACAACGAAGGAAAACATTGAACCAGTGAACTGGAGGAGTTGCGGAGCATCAACCCTTCCGACGACCACGTACTGCACTTCCGATAGACGACAAAAGAGGTTAGACCTGAGGGCACCCCTTTTATTTATTATCCTTTATTTTTAGTTATTTTATTACTTTATTTCGCATGAGTATTGTGGATTGGTGCATGATGTGATTTCCGAATGAACGGAATATGTGTTCTCTCTTGCGGTATATCGGATGGAAACCCGGACGTAAATTTCGTAGCCGAATCCGAATGGACGGTATTGCGGTTTGCACTCGGGATACAATGCCACGTACCACTTGAGAGACACACATGTTTCGTTTCATCCAACCTTGTGTTCGAGCATGACTTAGATTAGTATGTTATTTATTTTTTAAGCATGATTTAGCCGTTAGTACATTGTCTCTTTATGCATGATTTAGTTATTTTCTTTCGCAATAGGAGTTTAATCTACGTTTATGTTTAGGTTGTTACTTATTTCTCATATTTGATAATCCAACATGCCGATGAGATTCTTGTGTGATATCGTATGTTTGCCGTTGTGATGTCTTACTTTTAAAGCATGCAAACTTAGACATAGGATTTATCTTTATAAATGAGAACTAGATTTAGGTTATTCTTGGACATGTATGTTGTGTAGACTTAGTTAAATTATTGCACAAATCTGTTCATTACAAGTGACATAAGTAAGGGACCATTCCGAACCCAACGGTTTGAGGTCTTCCCTTGCGAGGGGTGAGTGCGGCCTTAAATCATTTTCCCGGTTCACACCGGGTGGAAACTCCATTTCATTCTCTGGTTTAGTCCCCCGCGGGTTATTCCGTACTCCTAACTAGGCCGCGAGCCTAGAACAGCGTCGCCGATTTCTGTGTTCTACAGGCCGGGCTCTTCTCAAAATCAACTTGAGCCAAATCTTTGTATTTTGCCAGGAAGGCATTCACCTCCGTTAGTTGAGCAGCAATGTTTTTCCTCATGGCCTCTTTCCTCATACGTCTCTCCTCAATAAGGTGATTGATCTCCTATAATTTTCGTTCTAGATCTAGTAATACCGATTCCTCAATCATCAAGTCATTCGTAGTTTCTCGTAGGGACTGACGGTGAGTGTTAAGGGAATCACATAGACTTTTATTCTTTTCCATGGAACAAGGAAGCCCGACTTTCTGACTATGTATATTTCGGTAACGAAGAATAATAGCTGCTACCTCGTTCTACAAATCTTAGAGGAAGAGTCGGTTCTCCATCGGTATAGGCAAAGTAGGAAGAGCCAACAGTCGAGCTAACTCTGAGGAGATCCTTTATAGCTTGAGCATATTTTCCGACAGAGCGGCTTGATCGATCTCCAGCTTAGTAAAAGAGGCATATTGACCAACGACCTCCCGAAGAGGCTCCAAGTCTGAAGTTACTCGGGCTGAGGATGAGGAAGGCTGAGACAGAGTAGAGGCTAGTCGATCAAGATGATCCAAAATATCTTGGGCTGATTGCATTAGCGGATCGATCACATGTTTACAGAGAATGGGTTATCGAATGAAGCCTAAAGAAATTATACAAAAAAAAATACTTACAGTCCCGGGCTCAAAACTGGAACTAGATGGTTCGTCCACGGCTGCCATAGGGACGTCACCAGAGGGCGGTACAAATGGAGGAATATGAGACATCGCCCGAGGAGACGACGATAGAGAAATGAGGGATGATGGTCGTTCTGGAGAATGAGACCGTCGCAGTGGAGGATCAAAATGGGAAGAGCTCGGTCTGCCCGATGCCTGGGTCTCTATAGAAGAATCAGAATTGGAAGAGTCAGTAACATGAATAACCTTGATATCATCATAAATACGGCTGATAACATCGGCTTTAAAAAGGGACATAGCCTCTTCCAATATATCCAATTCGGCCAGACTAAACAGGCCATCTATGTCCCTATAACTTCCCCCAATCCCCGAGGCAGCCCACATATGTATTAAGGGGACAACCCACTCAGGATGAAACCGAGAAGACTCATCATCCGACTCTTGCACAATAGGGACAGGATTACGCAATGGATGATAATCGAAGAAGGGATTGTCCATTGAAATTTCCTCAATGAGTGGGTCTCTACGACCCAATACTATATTTGACCCCGTACCTTGGGGATAGATCCTACTCGATAGGATTGCATCGGCCGCCTCACCCTCTTCGGATGGTTGTTGGACGATTGGGTTTTCAGCAGCCTCACCCTCTTCTGATGGGTGTTGGACAGTCAGAGTTTCGGGCTCAAGAGCTTGGGCCGGTGCAGACACGCCGAGTGAAGGTTCGGTCCTAGACACCTGTATGAGAAACAAGAACGAATCATAAAAAAAAGGAAAATAAAAAGAGCAAGATTATACCTTAGCCCGACGGCGTAGCAAAGGCTCGTCTGAATCAAAGCTATGGGATGGTGAATGATGTTTCCGTTTAGCCTGCTTGGAGCCTGCTTTCTTCGGCCTAGCTCTCTCAACAGGCTTCTTTGGCCCAACTGTTTCTGATGGTTTAGAAGAAAAAGAAATATCGCAAAAAACCAAAGAAGAAGGCAAGGAAAAGAGTCTTTCGTGGCTAGATGGCCAAAAACGATCAAAAAGATGATGGATGGATGTGCATGGGGAGAAAGAGTCGCAAGAAAAGGAAGATAGTAAAGACTGAGCCTCAGACAAACATTGGTCGATGTCTGAGAGCGAAATAACCTTGAAACGCTCTGTTGGGGGTGGAATGAGAAAAAAATAATGTAAGGGGCCACCCTTGAAATAGACCAAATTGACAAGCATGGAAGTTGGGAGAATACAATTCCACCCCAGCCTTACCATTGGCTCCGGTCAAGATGTCATGAATCAGATCGCGGGTGTATAAAAACTTACGCCATATGCGATTGACAGATTCATCTCCATCTTATTCGGGAAGCTCGTGAATGAAAGAAGGGTTGTCGCCAAAGGAAAAATGGAAAAAAGAAGGAATTCGAGAAATGGGTATAAAAATACTCAAAAATGGTACGAGGAATGAGAGGAGATGGCCCTAGTTGGGCAAATAGAAGGCCCGCACAAGGAAACGAATGGTTCGACTTAATAGAACCGAAAATAGGAAAGTAGGCTCTGAGCCAAAGTTGGACGAGCCACAGAGGGCCAGAAGCAATTGGCGAAGAGCCAGACCATAGCCGTTTTTAAAGAACAGCCAGGCCCCGATACATGGCAGCCAACAAAAAGGAACACAGATCCAAAAGTCGGTCGTTGGCAATGTCCGAAGAAATTGGAAGATAACCTGCCACGGGTTTCTGACTAGGCACGTAAATGATATATTTACAAAGCCAATAGTGAATGAAAGCGGTGCGTTCCAACACCGAGACCGGACCAGCTGACTCAGAAAATGCACGAAAGAAAACAGAATAAGAGGAGAATGATGAAGTGTCCATCTGAGGAGGAGGAAAACGGAAGTTGGTACAAGCAGAGATGGTCACACCCAAAAGGGTTGACCCGATCAGAGCACTGATATCAAGAAGTGTGATAGTAAAGTGGGCCAGAATGGAGAAGAAAAATATTGTAATCTGAAGACCAAAAAAGCAATGATGTGGGGAACAGATTCCGATCAAAATGAGGGAGTGCCAGTGAAAGCTCTATGAGAGAGAGCATCCCATTGTTTTCAAGAAAAGTGCAGGTGTCTGCATGCAATTTCATGCGCTGAAACCACATCTCAAAAGAAGAGTCAGGTTTGGGCCAGGTACGAATGGGATTGGACTGAGTAAGGGTAGAAACGTTCAAGGGTTCGGAAAATGGAAGGTTGGAAACAGAAGGGAATAGCTGGGCCAAGGGAGCTGTGGCAATGGCAGTATCACTAAAAAATGAGGCCCATGGAGCACAATCCATAATATTCGTCGAGGGTATGGACCCCAAAAACGCCAACAGAAGGATCATCCAAAGCGGCCTGGTAATCGCCGAAGGTTGAAGTGGCTTTTTTCGTGGGAGCAGAAGAAGACGACGCCATAGCAAGAAAGTTAAGAGATATGCGGTGATGAAAGATGAGGAAAAGTAAAACAGCGAAAAGAGAGAGTTTGGGCTTATATAGCCGAGACGAACATTCGCCCTAGGACAGGTGTTGCGACCCGATTCGAGGGAAGAAGAAAGAGCGGGAAAAGGAAGAGGTGGTGTCCAGACATGATTTAACCTAGAAGTGACATGAAAGGTGGCACATTAATTAGTGCAATGATGGTCATCGACGAGACGTGATGGGAAAGGTCACGCATTTATTAAGGAATCAATAGATTCGCATAGGGAACGTAAGTAACGGTCCTCGAAACGTGTGAATGATAGCAAAAGATAAAATGAAAAGTCAGCAGGCCGAGCTAGGAAAGCGATCAGTGGTATCATCCCAACTTTACATGCCTAGTTGAGAAATTCCGCCTCGATCTCATTTTTCAAACCAATCAAGGTGAATTCGGGGGACAACTGTTAATAGAAATAAATCTCCATAGGACGAATGGGCCGAGGAATGACGAAAAGGGATGGCGTCAGGACACAGAAAGATTCGGTCCTTGAAGACTTAATCCAGGACGATTCAAGGAATGGGCAAAGAATCATGAAGAAAGAAGCTTCCAAAACGGTTGACCAGTTATGAGACACGTTCGACGTTTCTTACACAAACTAGTGGCAACCCCCACGATTTAGTAAGTTACCTAACTATTTACACGCACAATCCAGCAGTTGCTCGCATGATCCAGCAGTTGCATAGACGCAGAGAACGTGGGGGTTTAGTGGGATGAAGACAGCGGAACCGCTCGAACGTTTAGTGAAGTCGTGCACTATAAAAGACTCAAATATAGAAAAAAGAAAAAAAGAAAAAATGAAGACTCAGAATGAGCAAGTAGTTTAATCTCTTAGCTTTGTAATCTGTAAAACTGTAATTTGTGTGCTTGTGCCCCTTGGAGGCATTTTCTTGGAATCAAACACCCCTTTCTGGGACTGTGTCTCATGAGGTTTGAACCTTACACGCGTATTGACAAAAATTATGCAAACATATCTAAATGAATGTCTTTTACTTTTTTTATATATAATATATATATATATATATTTGTATAGCAAATAGAGGGAGTAGTCACATATGGGAAAAGTATGTGGGAAATGAAAGGTTTATAAGTGTACAAAACGCATTTATATTAAATTGGAAAAACAAGGCTTGGAATTGGATGTATGTGGTTGGGTTATTGGTTGGCAAATGCTTGTATTAATAAAAACATTTTTTCTTTTTATTTTGATTTTCATTTAAATCATAAGGGTTGTGTCTGATCAACACACATCTTCATATTTAACTGAAAAACTGAAAACGTTTGGAGCAATAACCACTTCTTTTCATTCTATATAAATGGAATAGAAAAGAAAAAGAACATATAAACATAAGAGATTTCCATAGACAAATTGTTTTGATTTTGAAAACAGATACCAAGTAATTTCGCCAGGGATTGAATCTTCGGTGCAAAAAATTTGATTTTCAGATCGTTGAATCCTGGAGGCAGACGTCCATTGAACTACAAGGCCACGAGTATGGGTAAATTTCTGCTCTAGGACATAATATTATATGCTAGCCTTAATTTATACAAGTCAGTGTGTTGTTATTAATTTTAGTTACTTGTATTGAAAGTTTCCGTGTTTTGCTTTGTAAGTTTCTGTTTTTATTTATATTATTGATACTAATTAGGTATATATAATAAAAACTTATTACATTCACTGATTATTCTTCAACAATATATGTATATGTGTATATATATATATATGTAAATTCTCAAAGACTATAGGCATAAGTTGTTGAACAAATCAAATGAAACATGAGAGAAGTAAATAGTGAAGAGACAAAAGTATGCAACAAATTATGGAAGAAACAATAAAATAGAAAGAAGTTCATTTAAGAGAAAGGCCTGAGCTTCACCTTTAATAATCCCATTCCTCTGTTACTCGTGAACTCCCTCGATTCTCCTACCATATTAATTACTTTTCATCTGCTATTCATGTTTTAAATAGCATATACTCTATTTAAATTTTTTAAATCTAAATTTGCTATTATATTTTTTTATTATTATTACTAATTTTAGGAATCCCATTTTTATCGACGAACGGAAAAAAGAAGAAAATTCTTATTTTTATGAATAATACTTGTTTATTGAACAAGGAATTTTAGTTTAACATCTTAAAATAAGTAAATATTAGAATGGGAGGCATGTGCTCCTATTTGATAGACTCGAACTAATTCCTCCAAATTAGAATCTGTTGGAATGAAAAATTATCTCAAATCTCGTATCGATTTGGAATCAAAATAAAAAAAAAAAAAAAAAATCATCTTGAATTCTGGACTCAATCGAAATTCAGAATTTTTTAAATAAAAAGTCAAGATTCATGACGAAATCATCCTAAATTAGCTTATTGAATATAAAAATTATTACAAATCTCATACCAAATAATATAAAATCCTAAGTATCGATTATGATTCAATTTTTTCTGCTATCCTGAGCATCCGTTATCCAATTAAAAAAAAAAAAAATTAGGGCAAAATTTCAACCAAATGCTATAAACAGAACTAGTACATATAGACAACAAATATTCATTCATCTAACAATTAAAACATCAAGTTCTATTCTTCTGCGAACTTAATTAATTATTCATTCATTAAACAACAAATGCTCTAGCTTTGTGCTTGCCCATTTGAATTCAATGCATAGTACTTTTTTTTATAATCTTTTTCCTTCTTATTTTTGATCATTTAAAAGCTACAATATATATATATATATATATATATATTAATTTCAGAGTTTATTTATTGGCTAACTTTTACATTGAATGGCTTGCCAAAACATGTGAAAGCTATCAAAAACACAGCCGTGAATCATGTGAAATGCATCATTTTGTGCTTTCCTCCTCCATTTGTATAAATCTCCTCACATTTTCCTGGAAACCCATAAACTCTTATCTCTTTTGTTTCATTATTATTTTTCTTTTCTAATGAAACATTAATTACAAAAGACAAAAATAAATATATAAACATGATGATGAACTTCATCTCCTTCCCTGCTGGAGCTCGCATAATCTGCTTCCTCTTATTCATGTTTTTCACAATCGGTTGCAGTCTCCGAATGCCATCTCACCAATATTGTAAACAACTTCTTTGTTAATTAATTTCCAACATTCATTTTAATTTTTTTCATTTATAACATACCATATTCATATTTTCTAATTCCCTCTAATTAATAATTTGTTTTTTTGTTCATTTTAATATATTTTACAAGTAATTATTTCAGTCAGCGAGGACGAAAATGGTGGCTCTAGGATTGATCATCGAGCTCATGTTTACCCTAAGGTATGAAATACGATAAACTAACAAATAAATTAACTAACCGGCGTCTGTATTTTATAAAATTTTACGAAAATATCGTATATATAAAGAAGATAAATTAGAGTTGCAAAATTGGATGGAATAGGAAATGGAAGTATATTGGACGGGGTCGAGTTTACCAGACTGTAGACGTGCATGTGGACCTTGCTTTCCATGCAAGAGGGTGATGGTGAGCTTCAAATGTTCAGTTGCAGAATCTTGTCCTATTATATACAGATGCACTTGTAAGGGCAAATATTATCATGTACCCTCTAATTAAATTCTTCTTCTTCTTCTTCATAATCATATTTATGAATGCTGATTTTGTTTGGCATTTTCTTCCTCACCGTGAAGAAAATTTTATATTATTTTTGTTACTTTGGATGTCAATGTCATCTTATTGTTGGGAGCAGAATTTGAGTTGCTTTTTCCTATTTGTACTAAATTTCCCTATTAGAAATGAGTTTTTTTTTTTTTTTTTTGAACCTCAACTATACTATACTTAGAATTTGAAAATCTATAATCTCTTGGAGAAGTGAAATAATTGTGTAGGTCGGGCATACAGCAGGGGCGATCCTTGAGTTATCTTAAAATTTTATAGGGATCTGGACGAATTTTTAAAATATGACATTTACTGATAAAGGATACAAATAATATACAAGTCATATTAGACGTTAAAAATTAAAATTTCTCTTGATTGGGGTTCCTAATTTTGGGTCAAATTGAGGGCTCCAAATGACCGCATGTGTCGACTTTCCTCAGGACCACCTCTGTATATCATTTAAATCTACTGAGTCGATATGTGTCGGACCAATTACTCAATGTCATTTGACATGGTGGTAGAGATAGCATAATGCATATCCCATTTATTTTTTATGGATCTAGATCCACACAAAAAAAAACGAAAAAAAAGATCCAGATACATGTATTATCCTGGGATTTCCACATAATGGAAAATATGGATTTTTATTTTTATTTTTAATTATTTAATTTTAAATAATTAAAATAAAAATTAAATAATATCAATAATAAATAATAGTAATTTAACATCTAAAACAACATTTACGATTTAAAATTCATCCAAACTAATCTAAATCTAAGTATAAAATTATAATAAAATCATAAATAAAAATAATTTTTAATAATTTTTCTTAATTTATATTCGGATACAGATATTTGAATTTCGAATTCACTTGAATTCAAATTTGAATCTGTGCAGATTTTGAAAATGTAAATCAGATTCCATATTTTTATTAATATGAATTCATATCCGATCTAAATAAATTTATCATCCCTAATGACTGGTCGAACCATTCCGAGATCCAGTTAATTAAAATATTTACAAGACCCACGCTTATATTAAATGCCCGAAATTTTCAGATCATTGGCCAACCCCACTAGAAATGATAGATGCAGGGGCGGCAACAATGATGTTTCTAACTTTCAAAGCAGCGTTTTTCAATCTTTAATCCTTAAAAAAAAAAAAAATAATAATAAATAAATAAATTTCAATTCTATAATTAATTTAGTTTATCCCTACAACTGTCAACTGATAATAAGAATAAAGTTTCACAACCCCACTCACAAACTTTAGGTAGAATTTTTTAAAGCCAAAATGAAGCCTTAGTAGTGTTCATGGGAAGGTAGACGAATAAAGGAGTTGGGAATTCAAAAGTGAACACTAATGATAAAATAAAATAAAGATGGAAACGAAGTTTTGATATTTTTGTTTTTCTAAAGTTTGAATGGTGAAAAATATTAATTTTTATCTGTTATTATTATTATTATTCAAATTTGAATGATCGGAACAACGTAAAGTGCATTTAGAGATTACAGAGACCATGACGAAATTAGAATTTTGATTTAGTGGTGTTGACGGCGGATTTTAGTTTAAGGGTCAATAAGGGTTTTTTACTCCCGAGACAATTCTCCTCAAACTGTGAATTTGTTTAGTTTATGGGAAACCAAAAGCAAATTTGGCAAAAGATAAGTAAATTCACCAATCAACAAAGAGATTTAACGTGGTTCGGCGGATCAGATCCAACCTACGTCCACGGGCACATAATGAATGATACTTTTATTACTGAGATATGCTTTTCTGATATCTCTTGTGCTTACAAGCCTGATGATCATGATCCCCATTTGCTTACACTTTCCCATTCTATTTATAATAGTGAAGAAATCAGATTTCTTTTCCCATAAGAATTCATAGTCGAAACTACATTCACTTCCCATATCCTATTAGGACACTGACTCATTCACTTCCCATATCCTATTAGGACACTGACTCATTCACTTCCCATATCCTATTAGGACACTGACTATCAACCTTTCCCCATGAAAGTCGGATAACTTATCTTCTTATCCGTAAAAATAGGATGTCTTATCTTCTGGAGCATATCTGGCCATGTTCTCGGTCTTCATGAGGTCGGTCACAATGGTCTTTTGAACTGAGAATGCTGCTGTCTATCTGATAATGCCCGATTATCCGATCTTAAGTGGTCGGCCCCCAACTCATGTGGTCGGGTCGACATTAATAATCTCGATCAACAAGGGAGTTTCCCCTTTTTACCCCTGCCGTATTGCTTAAATATCATAGGACCTGAAAATACCACCAACATCTGTCCCCTAGTTCTCGGTTCCAACAAGTGTACGAGTTGGTGCCGTGAACTATATAAAAGAGTGGTATGGCTGATGAACTGGTGGCCGATCTTCGAATGAGAAAATTCGTCGGCCTACACTTATCTCATCCTCGGTCTGACTCAGGTGTTCGGCCTGTCTTTCTTTCTATCGACGCGAAATTCCTTTGTTGCCCTTCTGTAAACCGTCCCTCGAGACACGCAACTGTCACATCCTCTTAAATGCCCATCGGATCACTTCTAGGGTTTAACGGGAGCCTGCCACCAGTCAACCATCTGTCGTTCTCCCGCCAAAAAGCAAAACAATCCGACCGCTATTGCCAATTCCAACAGACGCCCAATCTCAGCCGTCCATCCAATTCTGAAAGATCATTTAAAAAACGACACGTTTTGTATATCTGACGCTTTCGTTCAATCCAACGGCTAAAAATGCACCGAACAGACTATAACAAAACGGAGTAAACACTGTTTGCCTTCTTTCACGAACTCTTGAATCTTTCCCAACCACGAGAACTCTTCTCTTTCAGCTGTGACCAGTGAACTCAAAGAACAACTAAATCGTACCGAGCAATCTCAAATCCCTCCGAAAGAAACAAGTAAGTCTTCTGAACGACCTCTCTGCTTTGCTTTTCATGAGTTGCAAATCCTGCTCTCTCCCTTTTTTGAGTGTTTTGGCTTGTGTTGCTATGGAGAGATTTATGGCTTGATTGATGTTGTTAGGGCATTTAGAACCTACAAGTTTAGTTTTCCCGGAATCCCAGGGTAACTGTGAAATCCCTGGCCGTTTTAGAAATTAGCTATAGACTAACCTCATCCCCCTTTTTTATTTCTCGGATGTCAGGGATGTCTGACAACAGGTCTTCCTCTGCAAACCCTGCTAGACCTCTGACCCCCTGTTGAAGAGCTCTCCTCGAGCTCGGGGGCACCAAGCATAGATGACCTCGACACTACCCCCACCCCTTCCGAGGCTGAACAAGATACTTACCATCAGAGAATTC
Organism: Zanthoxylum bungeanum; assembly: GCA_019454045.1. Taxonomy (NCBI): domain Eukaryota; kingdom Viridiplantae; phylum Streptophyta; class Magnoliopsida; order Sapindales; family Rutaceae; genus Zanthoxylum; species Zanthoxylum bungeanum. The sequence continues at coordinate 11,993 of SKCR01022070.1, forward strand.
CTCGGAAGGATCCAGAGCCCGATGATTTTGACTGCTCGGCTTTGGATATGGACCGTCCTTCCAAGATAACTGAAGACGACCTAGCACTGCTCCGGCAGCGATATGACATTCCGATAGATATTGCTCTTGAAGTCCCGGGGCTAATGGATCGTGCTAGTCAACCCGATGAGGGTTCGGTAGCTCTTCTCCCGGCTTTCTTTGAGTGTGGACTCCGGCTGCCAATTCAACGTTATTTCGCCTGGATGCTGGCCGAGATGGAGATCGCCCCTTGCCAATTAAGCCTGAATAGCTGGAGGATTTTGGTCGGGCTATATGTGATTTGGAGTCGGGTGGGGCTCAGCGAACCCTGCCTCGAAGAAGCGAAGAGGTTGTATCGACTGAAGGCCAACCCAAGAAAGCACCATAGTTGGTACTACCTTTCTTCCTATTGTCGGCAAACTCCCCGACTCCAACAAAAACTTCAAAGATTTTTGGTTCTGGGCCACAGGAGATTTGGGGAAGGTCCTGAAATCCTATGAATATGAGATTTCAGTCCCGGATATCTTCAGAGCGGGAGGTTAGGAATCTAACCCTTAGTGTTCCTGCTCTTGATTTTATGATAGGTTTCTGACTTCTCTGACTCTTGTTGGAGGGACGCTCTCAAAGTCTCTCATCAGGTCCGGGCGCGGGTGCGCTGGGCTCGGTGGTACGCCGACCATTGGAAGAAGTTAGTTAATGACGAGGCCTTTGTTGAGTCGGGCCTGATTCGGAATGCTCCTCCGAATGTCCCGGGGCGGATAGGTAGATTATTACTAACCTTCTGACCGATCCCTTTGTGTGCTTAGCATGATGATGATTTGAATTTGCTCAGATTCTGGACTGACCACTCTTTTTGCCTTTGTTGTTGTTTTTTTTTGCAGGTATGTGAAAAAGGCCAAAATACATTGATCAACTGGCTGGTGCAACAAAGAAAACCGGCCATACTGGGGCCGGGTCCTCCCGAAAACGGCCAACAACTGCCGAGGCCAAAAAGGCGACTGAAGAGGCAACCCCGTCAGCTACCCAAAGTCTGTCTCCCCAACCCAGGGCATCGCCAACAGTCTCCACCCATCCTGCCAGCCCATCAAAACCTACCAGAAAAGGGAGGTGTCTGTTCGGGGCGGAGGAAGCCGAGCTGACTCGGGAGGTGGAGGAGGAACAGGTCATGAGTAAGAGGCAGCCCGTTCGGAAGGAGAAGAAAGTGCCGGAGGGTTCCTCTAAAAAGGGGAAAGGTGTCGTTATTCTCGGTTCAGAGGACCTCGGTTGGGACATTAGGGAGGCCACCTCTCACCTGGTGCCGGCATTCAATGAACTGGCCGAAACGGTCCATCCGGCAAAGATTCCAAGATACGAAGATGTGGTTATGGGGCTGTGCTCCCAGATGGCCAAGGTAGCCACATTTCCCTTATTCCCGCTGTGAGTTCATAACTTAGTTTGATTTCTGATTTTCTGTTTCTTCTCGGCAGGCGACCTACCTGGCGGCCAAGAACAAGGATCTCCTCCTGAGCCTTTTATCCGAGGGTGGCCAAGCCCAGAGGCTCCAGAACCGACTCACTGAAATGGAGGCCGAGTTGGCTCGTAAAGAAGAAAACATAAAAAATCTAAAGCTGGCTGCCGTTGAGGCCCATACCACAAATAAAGCTCTTAGGGCCGCCGCCTCTCTAGAGAGAAAAAATGTCGATGCTGCCAAGAAGGACTTGGAGGCTGCCCAGGCCGACAACATGATCCTACAGATGGAAGTGCGCAGCGTTGAGTCCAAGCTGAGGGCCAAAGATTAAGAGCTAGTACGGGCCCGGGATGAGCTTCAGAGGAAGGAAACTGAGCTGGAGGCCGAGAGAGACGCAATCCGTCTTGAGGGGGTCGGGGATTACGCTGAGATTATTCCGATGGTGTTGCCCGACCTGGATATGGGCCTATCCATGCGGCCATTCATTTTTACAAAGGGGACATCTCAGATAAGGAGTTTAAAAAATGGCTACCCTCTTCTCCCGAAGAGGTGATGGATCCCGATCCCATTTCGATCGCCCCGGCTCCTGAAGAGGATCGACCTGAGGCTCCTGCTCCTGAAGAGTACCGGCCTGAGGCTCCTGCTCCGGCCTCTGAAGTTATAATTGTTGGGGCCTCTCATGTTGTCAATGTGGAAGCCACCATCACTCCTCCCGAGGTCGAGCCAATCCACATGCCGTCCGAGCCTACCGAGGAAGAGCAACAGCCCCTGCGCTGGCTGATCTGTAAGGGGTAACCCGAACGGGGCCTTGTGTAATTCTGAATAAACTTTATTCTCCTTGTAATAACTCGTTTCACGATCATATTTATGTGAATATTTTTATATATTTCTAATTCCACTTTTCTTTTTTGGTCCTTCATAACTTGCCCCGGTTGCTCTCCCAAGAACGACCACTCGAGGCCCGACTCTGAGCTAGGAGAAACACTTGGCTTACTGGGGGAATGTTGCGTCCCCAGTCTGAAAAGACAGACTCGATGGGACGTAACCCGACCCCGAGGTGAGAGGAATATCTGGTATTGGGGGAATGTTACGTCCCCAGACCAAATAGCTGACTTGGTGGGACATAACCCTACCCCGAGCTGATAGAAACACTTGGCTCTGGGGGAATGTTACGTCCACAGACCAAAAAGCTGACTCAGTGGGCCATAACCCGACCCCGAGCTAATAGAAACACTTGGCTCTGGGGGAATGTTACGTCCCCAGACCAAGAAGCTGACTCGATGGGCCATAACCTGACCCCGAGCTGATAGAAACCATAATGGCCTCGGCGGAACGAATCCAACCCCGAGCCGAATAACCGAGTGGTCTCGGTGGAACGAATCCTGCCCCGAGTCGATTAACCAAGTGGCCTCGACGGAACGAATCCAGTCCCGAGCCGATTAACCAAGTGGCCTCGGCGGAACGAATCCAGCCCCGAGCCGATTAATCCTTGGGACTTATTCAGAAGGGAGGTGAATCAACCTTTGAAGCCCTATCGAGTTTGGCATGGGTGTCCCGTTGCCAGACCAGCGAATATCAAAAAACAAAACTTTGGAAAATAATCAGAAAATGGGAGTGACTCGAAATGAAACATTTTGCAAGTGTAAACAACATCACATATTCCTCAAAACAGCATCCCGTCTGAGGTCTCCAAAACACAATTCTGAATCTT
>SKCR01022071.1:0-15237 GCA_019454045.1 Zanthoxylum bungeanum
TAGCTTCTATAGGACATATACTATGGTTTATATGTGAGCTTACAAGGGTATGGATAAGGCTCCCGCCGGCGAGGGGTTGCTCACAACTAGGTCTCCCCTCTCAAGGGTTCGAGCGACCAAATGAGCGCGCCTTTTTTATATCCTAAGGTACGTGCCAATGAGTGACGACGCCACATAACGATTCGTCGTCTTGAGTGAAAGCGACTTCACGATACATGACACCATCGGGGTAAAAAGGGTATGCAAAATATATGAGACTTGGGTAACCAAAGCCAAAGCCACGGACACTACAAGGCACTGTTTCGGGGCCGATTCTCTATCCCTAGTGGAGTCACCATCTGTAGGAGCGAAACGGGCATTACCGCTATGCCTATGAGCTCGGCGACCACGACACGTTGGGCTCGCAGCCCGTAGAGAGTACGAAGTAGCTCGCGGGGGACTAAATCAGAGAATAAAGGAGTCGCCATCCAGTGTTGAACTGGGAAATGAATTTAAGGCCGCACTCACCCCTCGTAAGGGAAGACCTCAAACCGTTGAGTTCAGAATGATCCTTTACTTATGCTAGTATAATGTACGGGTTCACACAAAGGTCTAACCAAGTCCTTAATGGCAGCACATGCAAGGTAATTCAAATAACACACAAGTGTTTGCACACCCATAAACATAAATATAAAGGAAAGCGAATGCATAATTCCAAAAGCATATTAAACGAGGAAGTAGGATATGCAAATTTATATAACAGTAAATGCGTTTAATAATAAATGCAGATAATTAAGTGCATAATGCAAAATAAATAACTAAAGAGACGGAAATGCATAAAATATACAGAAAAAGTCTATCCAGTGTCTGTGCGTTCATGTAGCGTCTGAGAACGCGTTCGAATGGAGTGAGGCAGAATGCATGCATTCGAGTAGCATTTGAGAACTTGCTCGAATGAAGTGAGGCAGAATGCATGCGTTCGAGTAGCGTTTGGAAACGTGTTAGAACAGAGTAAGGCAGAATGCATGCATTCGATTAGCTTTTGAGAACGCACTCAAACAGAGTGAGGCAGAATGCATGCGTTCGAGTAGCGTTTGGAAACCCGTTCGAACGGAGTAAGGCAGAATGCATGATGAGGCGGAATGTATGTGTTCGAGTAGCGTTCGGAAACGCGTTTGAACATTCTTGTAAAAAATAACATCATGAACACGCATTATGCATATCCCAAGCGGTACGTGGAGTTGTATCCCAAGTACAGACCGCACTACCATCCATTCGGATTCGACTACTTTTTGATTGACTGGTTTAGTTTTGTTGTTCTTGGCTGTGTGTGTGTGTGTATCAGCTGTTTTGTTTGTTGTTTTCGTGGCTTTTGTTCGGTTGAGGGCTGGTTGAAGGGTTATTATTTGTGTTGGCTCTGTGTGTGTGTCGGCTGGTTGAAGGGTTATTATTTGTGTTGGCTATGTGTGTGTGTCGGCTGAGTGGGTCTTTTGGTTGCTGCCATGTGGGTGTGTGTGAGTGGCGGTGTGTGTCTTTGTGGCAGTGTGTGTTTGTGGCGTGTGTGTGTGCACCTTTGTGGCAGTGTGTGTTTGTGGCGTGTGTGCGCCTTTGTGGCAGTGTGTGTTTGTGGCGTGTGTGTGTCTTTGTGGTGTGATTTTGCTTGTTGTCTGTTTGGTGAGGGGTTATTTTGTTTGTGTGTGTTTGACGTGAAAGGGAGAGGAAAGAGAGTGATGGTGGTTGCCATGTGTAGCTAGAAAGAATTCCCTAGGGTTTGGTTTTGTTGTCTTTTTATAATGCCAAGGGATCCCCTAGTCTTGGAAATAAATCACACAAATATGGGATATATTTTCCTAAATTATTTAGGGAAAGAATTTTTTTAATTTTGATGAGGATGAGATTCGCAATCTCTTTAAATTGGAAGGTGATTTTGAGGGATTTTGACATGTGTTTTGCATGGGATTTTTTATTTAGGAAGGTTTGGGCGTGTGGGATTTGTGGATGGGTTGGTTGGGTTTGAGGGTAGATAGACTAAGATTTAAAACAGCGGCTGAGCGAATCCACGGCGGGTTAGTAAGTCTGAATCTAGTGAGGTGCTAATTTTGGAGTTTTCCCTTTCGGCATTCGTTTCCCGCGACTTCCGCGACTTATCAGGTAGTGCCTCCATACGAGGCTCATCATTGGGCTTCATGAAAAAATGCAGTGCCTACACATGGTATTTCTAGTGATAGTCGTTAGGTAATTGAAGCAAGGGTTCATTTGGCAGGTGAGTCATCTGACTCTTTCATTTCTTACATGTATGGTTTAGGGAAAATCACATATGCTAAGAAACGAAGAGCTAAACAATTAGATGTTTGTTATAAATGTGCACGCTAGACGTGCAACACTCGTTTTTATTCTTTAGGAATGATGTCTGACAATCGCGAAGATAAAATTCAATTCATTAGAGATGGCTTGTGTAAGGAGTCTTTAGATGATATATCATTGACTCTTGAGACGTATTCTAGTAGACATGTTGTTGGGACATATGTGGAACCCCTAGGGTTGGATCGGTGTCCTGCGCAACAGAAGTGGGTCTAACCCATGGATATCAGGGATATGTGTATTTGAAAATATTTTAATATGAGTCTGTAGGAAAAAAATGGGGATCAAATCGGAGTCCGGAAACTCCGGAACGGAGAAAATGAAATTTTAGTGCTCAACAGCTCTCGGAGTCGTGACACCCAAATCTGCGAGAGCTCAACATCCCGGAGTCGCGATGTACAAGAGTGAGAGTCGCGACGCTCGGATGTTTGATGCTCAGTGTCGCGACGCTGGAAGGTCAGTGTCGCAACGCTACCCTGTGAAAAATATTGGCAGAGAGCATTTTAACCTTCAAATCAATCCTTAACACTTCCAATTTTATCCTATCATTTCAATACATCTTAAAAACCAATTTTAACATCAAAACCAACCACAAAACATGTTATACAACTAACATACATGTATTCTTAATACATATATGCATTTGTTTGAATCAAAACACAAACAAAAATAGAATCCCACAATGAAATGATTCATGAATAATTCTAGGTCACTCAAAGGTGGTCAAGTAATTCTAGAATGGTAGCCATAGCTCTAAGCTTTAATCTAGAGTTCCAAACTCTTATTAATTGTTCCATGTCTAACATGAACATCTTTGACCCAATTACAAGCATATTGTGTGTTTATACTTCTAAAGCTTCTATACACAATTCATTAGCCTAATTTCAACTTGAAGCTATGTTATTATGCATCCAATATATAATTCATCACTATATGTCTCATTAATAATAACTCACTAATGAAAAATATAGCTTAGGAGAAGATAAAACTTACCTAACAAGCTTGATACAAAGATCCAATCTCCTTCTCCTTGTTGAAATGGTTGGAGAACTTCCAAGGTTTAGCAAGCTTGACTCCAAGATCCAATCTTGATTCCTACGCTAGCAAGTTTCACTCCAAGATCCAATCTTGATTTCTCCTTATTGAAATATTGTAGAGATCTTCCAAAAATTTTCTAAACACTTATCTAACTTAGGATATTTTTTCCAACACTTACTTCTTTTAGATTTCTCAAGCTTAATTAAAAATTTCTCAAGCTTACTTTTTATAGAAAAATTTAGGCAATTTTTAATTAATAAAAGTTTTAATCAACTTTTATGTGGGTTTAATCTAATTTTTCTAAATATGTATAATTAGGTATGACTAATCACCTTTGTCTACCACTTTGATTTAATCAAATTAAATCAAGACAAAATTTAATTAATGGATTAGTTACATGTCTACCACTTTGATTTAATCCAATTAAATCAAGTCAAATACTCCTATAATTACATATTTATAATTACCAAAATATCCTCAAATGGTAGAGATATTTATGAAATTATGACAAAGCCCTTTTGTAATTTTGAATTAATCCAATTAGGTCAAAGTAAATAATCAATGTTATCCAATAACACTTGATTATCTTAGTTGATAATTATAATATCGAATATTATTTATTATAAAAAATTATTGACTATCCAAGTGCTCAATGAGTACACTTCAGATTGCAGGACTCTCTAAGTCCATACACATTCGTCATATAAGACTACCTAATATGTATGTAATTCGACCACCTCCGAATTCACGAAGAATACGAACGAACTTTCTGAACTATACAAGTTGAGGTCATCATATATGTTTACCAATCCATCCGTCGTAGGCTATCCGAGTTGTGTTTATGAAACATAGATTACACCGTAAAGTTTCCTAGGCGCACATCTCATATCGATATATCCACGATTCTTTACAACTAATGCTATCCACCATAGGTGATCGGCTTTGTCCAATGTCTTAAGAATCATGACTTACTCATATGGATACCTAAACCCATTATGGTAGACAAACAGGCCGACGAATCCTATCTTGATAAGCACTTGATTAACGAGTGCATTGGTCCACGCCCAACAAACATTTAGAGGCCAGACCATGAAAGAATTCTGACATACATGGCATGTAAGTGTGGAGGATCTCACACAAAATCAATGTTATCCTATAGTCAAAGGATCACATATGTTACTCGACTCGAGGAGATTCCTATTGACGGTGGTGCGTATTTTCAACTATTAGGAATCACCTGTGAGTCATTTAGTATTCGCTCCAACGAATACACACATGTCTATACGAGCTTCCAAAGCTCATGGTATATTGGGTTAAATCATTGGAACTCCAATTCTAATATACGACATGTGCTAGTCTTCTAGGTTATAGGAATTCGACCATATTCCAAAACCTACGACTAGGAACATTTACTTTAAGAATAGTTTATAATAGTAATGTTATCCCAATGTTGGGCCACCTTGTGTCCTGTATTACTACAAGATTATTCTTAGGTCGATGACATTCTTAGCATATATATATATCAATCTAATATGCATAATGACATTACCATTAATAAGGTTTGAAATGAAAATGTAATTATTTTATTGATAAATAATAAAATATAATGTACAATATACTATTCGGATTGGTGCTCCAAGCACCAACTCCAACACATGTTCATCGAGTAATTCGCAATTTGCATACACAATTTCAAAAAGAAAGACAACAATACAGTCTCAGGAATCTGACTTTAAAAGACTCTGTTTGCTAATTTATAAGAAAATTATAAAGGAAGCATATCCCCGACCCATAGAGGGCGTTCAAGCCGTTACTGGACGTAAAACCAGAGGAAGATGTAAGCCACAATAAAAAATACCAGTACATTTTGTTTCAATTTATTGCTTTGATTTCCTTTACTTTAAATTACTGTTTTGATTTACTTTAATTTACTGTTTTGATTTCCTTTACTTTTGCCGACAATATCTAAAATTTTTGACTTTCACGATCTATTTTACTGTTCATCTGACAATTATCATTTTCCCGATACTAGTGCTTTTATTACTCACCATTTTTTAAGATCCATAAATATAGCTCGTCATTTCCCTCTTCGACAAATCCAGACAATAGGAAAAAAAAAGAGAAAACTTTAAGACGACGAGTCACTAATATCAGTGTTAGTCTTGGAACTAAACCAGAATTTGTTGAAGATGCAAAAGAATTGGGTAAAGTTATGGCGGAAAGAAACATGCACTTAGTATATGGCGGTGGCAATCTTGGATTAATGAGATGTGTTTCAAAGACCGTGCAAGAAGGTAGCAATCAAGTTTTGGGGATCATTCCAAAACCTTTGGCATACGAAAACCTCATCGGAAAATCAAATTGAGAATAATACATTGTCTTAGGTATGTCTGAAAGACTTACTGAAATGATTAATCATGCCGACGCTTTTATAGCTTTACCAAGTGGGCTGGGCACGTTGGAAGATATATTCACAGTTGGGTCATGGGCGAACTTGAACATTCACTGAAAACCATTGGACTACTTAATGTTGATCACTTTTTCGATTTTCTTTTAGTATTTCTTGAGGATATGCCAAAAGACTTGGGTTCATTTCGAAATCGGTAAAAAATATCGTCATAACTTTAAAAAAAACTGATGCATTAATTGACCAACTTTTAGCTTATGAACCGAAAATCAACCTCATTTTTCCAAGTTGAACTGGTCTGATAACGATTGTGGCAAGAAGCGTAGAGTGGACTTGAATCTTAATATGTAAATTTTTTCTTTTAAATAGTCGTAGATTCAATTATCGATTCCACACTAACCAGGTGATATCTTTTACATTTTATTAATTCTTATTCAGACATTGGGGACAATGTCTCAATTTGCTTGGGAATATGAGATAATTGACTAGATAGTTTTCATTTTTATGTTGTGTTTTTCTTTCAAAAAATATTTTCGTCTTTATGTAGTTGTTTTATGTAAAAAAAAAAATTTGTATGTTATTTTTACTTTGTTGTTATTTTTTTGTGTAAAAATTATTGTGATTTTTTTTATATAAAAAAAACTACATACAAACTAACAATAAATTTTTGACTAACCAAGTGGAATTGTTGTTCGGAGATGGCAGTGTATGGAGTTTTTTACTCCTGAAACGCATCTCAACATTTCGTAAGTTATTTTTTTTTGATTCATCTAAATTTATGAATTATCCATAATATTGATTAAATTTGATCTTCATATGCTCATTTGACAGGTATTATCAACATACACCGTAACATATGATCGTGGATTGTAAGTGAAAATTTTGTAATATTCAGTTATGTAGATGTTGGGATATCTTAACATCTAGTGCCCTAAAGACAACTGGTTTGGGAGTCACTGGCCCAAAGCTCGTTACAGGGATTGAAGTTTTATTATTATTTAAAAAAAAAAACTATTTTTGTATGTATAAATAAACGCTCATTGCCAAAAGGTGTGACTCTAATATAATTTTAGAACGAAAATATTACTCTCTTTTCAACAAGACATGTGAATATTGTGGGCACAATGAATTGATTGATACTTTATTTTAAGTGATGGAAAAAGGGTAAAAAGTACACGAGAATTTGCTTATTTGATTATTTAGAAAGAAAGAAAATAATTATTAACTTGGATAAGAATTTTTCTTTTTAGTTTTCGCTTAAATTACTAGAGACTAGTAATAAACTGGTTAGAGGGTGTGATGAACATTAAAAAGTATACATTTAATAAAAAAGAAACTAATCATTTTACACTTATAATTTCATTAATCCTCTTAATCTATCACATTTGTGAAATAATAATTAAATTTATGTTTTATATATTTTTATTATAATTTTTCTTTCTTATGTAGGTCAAATAATACTTTGGATGCATAACAAGAAAAATGGGACGTGCCATTTGGATTTTGGATGCCAAAAATTTAAAAAGGCGTTCTAACAGTGTACGATTTTGAAAAATTTAGCTTTGCGTAATTTTTATATTTTGACCATAACCTTTTACTCTGATATCGGATTGAGGTGAATCCAGTTCCTGATGAAAGAAACTCACATATTTACAACTTTTTAGCTTACAATATTTTCTAGTTCTGACGTTTTCAAGGCCGAAATTAATGAAAACTTCAAAGTGTGTTATATATAATTATTAAAGACAAAAACAAGAAGAAAAAAACAAAAAATATAAAAAATATAAAAACTAAATGACAATCCACCGAAAGTGGATTGACATCTTCTCTCAACCACTTTCCAGTTTGCAAAACTTTGTAAATATCAAAGTTTTATAATTTGCAAAGTGAGGTGTTGAGTGCCTCTATAAATAGATGAGCTCAACAACTCATTCAGTAGATTCCTCCATAGAATTCACTCTGAAATTTTATGAAGGGTCCTAGCTCTTTTGTGTTTTATTTTCCAAGCTTTCTGGTAATTTTTTTCTTTCAGTAATAAAATTATGAGTGTTTTTATTTAAATCATGAGTTGCTAATTTCATCCCACTGGTTAAAAGATGAAGCTTTTAATATGAAAATATAGATTAATCTTATTTATATTATAATATATAAATTGTAATCTAATGATTAATATTTAATTTAAATCTAGATTAATTATTGATAAATTTTGTTACCGTCTATATGGCTGGTTTTATTCATTTCGCATAATTGAGTACCTAACTAGAGTTCTTATAGATAAATGTTATCACCGCCTTTATGATTGGTTTTATATGTTTTGACATAATTAATTCCTGAAATAAGTTAATTAGATAATAATGACAATTTATATATTATAAAAAGTACGATTTCTAAATTTGAAATATTAAAAGTGGCCTATAGCCCCCAACATTTTATTTACGTGAGCTTCTTGAGCCATTCCATGAAGATAATGATGAGAGTCAGATTCAGAAGAGTTAAGCTCTCCCAATAATTCAAAAATAATTTGACAAAAAAATTGAGAAGATATTAGATCATAGGGTGATGGGGCAGAGTAAGAAGAACCAGAGGAATGATCTCTTGGTTTAGTGGAAAGGTTGCGCAGAGGAAGACGTAACTTGGGAAATAAACACTACTTTGTGGCAGTTCAACGAGGTAGTCTAGGCCTATCTTAACTCAGTTACGACGAGGGTGTTGTCTAGTTCAGGTCGGGGTAGTTTGTTATCCCCTTAGTCTGGTTGCTCGAGAGAATTGGGGAATGAGTGGCGTTGGTGGCAACCAAGCAATCACAATATGCACATAGCATGGATGGGATGTGTGTGTGGCCAATTGGTACTGTCTAATAGGAGTTATGCTGACACAATGGGTGGTTGGTGTTGTCCGTGGGAAGTTGATGTTGCCTTGGGTAAGACAGTTGGTGTGCACAAGCAAAGGAGTTGGCTTCACATGCAACACAAGGGAAGTAGTCGCGTGGTAACTGGCGGTAACTGCCCCACATGTGACATGTGGGAAATTTGTTTGCAAGGTTGTGTGAGGGAAATTCGAATTAGACTTTTGTGTTATGAATCCCTTGAGCAGTTGAGATGTAACTGCTATGTGACATATTGGCTGGTGCCTATTGGGCCAGCACACCCTAGGACAATTGGGGTGTAACTGCCGCTAGTATATATTGTGTATTGTGAAGAACATGCAAATAGAGAGGTAGTGCATAGTGCGCAGGTGCGCATGAGTGAGATATTCATTGTGAGCCTTTGCATATTCTAAGCACGGTTACTTGTAATTAATTTGGTGAGTAAAGAAAAAAGTTGGCCGTGTTTGCCCGTAAAGGTGTGTGTCTTGTATTTACTTGATGCTTGTAATGCTTATGTGCTTGTTGTGAGGGTGTGTGAACATTGTTGAGAGTTGCTGCTTGTGACTTGAGCGAGTGTGCGAGGGAAAGACTGACTGAGTTGGGAGAACTCAATACCGCACTTGGCTAAGAAAACTAGGATTGGAAATTAGCCGTGTGACAACTACCATGATAAGAATGTGGTTTTTACGTTTTAAAATTTACTCTAAATATTTTATCTTTATTAACTACATGTAAATATAATACACAGTTTGCATTGATGTCCCTGTTTGTATGTTTTATGAACAAATCATCATTTTATACAGTGAAATGGGATGCAAAGAGAGAATGCTTATGAAAGGAATTGATGTGAATAAGAATGATATTGCAAAGTAATTTTTAGGATGGAAATAGCCCTGCCTCATCATAATTGAGAAATGAGGATAATTTGTGAAGTTTGTTCAAGATTTGGCATATAATTCAATCTTAATTATTCATAATTTTGTGTATATCACAACATCACTAAATGAAAATACCAAAGAGAGATTAGGAGAGGAAAAAAAAAACAACTAATTTTTTTTGAAGTAAATATTATTATTTTTCTTCATAAAATCAATTAGTAATCAAAAAGTAAATGTTAAATATTAGAGGTTCTATATAAAATCTCTCACTGTGAGAATAATACAAATTAAAAATGGGACACGCCTTGAATTGAGTACCTATCTGCATATATAAATAGACAACTCAATGAATTGTCTCTTAATAGTACCTATGAACTCCAGTAGAATGCAGAATGGCGAGTCAATTTGAAGTTATAATCCAATATTATAATTTAGGGCACCATTATTATCGAAGAAGTGCAATCCCAATGAGTCCAACTAATTTGGCCGAACACTTTAATACCAATGTCACCCATTACACATCATGATTGCAATTGAAAGATATGATGTTGGCTTTGATAACTATCCACATATCGTGGTTCTGTAATACAAGTACCGTCACTCATTAGATCATTTTATATGCGAGTATTGTTCGAACTATGAGATATATTAGGGTTTCAGAGTAATGAAACCTAATTTGGTACCTTATTAAGAATATGTGAGAATTTTGATAGTGCATTTATCATTGACATTTGAAGGAAAGAGTATTTGTAAAGGAAAAATAAATAGGCAAATGACGTGCCAAGGTAATTTACACATTTTAATGCCAAGAAAGGAAATTATTAAATGCAATGATGAACATAAACAATTTTGCAGATTATTTTACCTGAGATGTCGCAGTCATTTAAACAATATTATGATTTTGATGCAAATGCTCAATGAATTTGGTCAATTCTGACTCATCTAAGTCAAATCAATTGCAAAAGAAAACGAATATATGCCCACTATCATTCTCATAAAAGTGATATGTCCAAACATTATCATTCAAATTTTAATTGGATTGAAGATAATATAAAAGAAAATTGTATTTTGGATCTCTAAATTTGTACTGTTATTATAATATGGACTCAAAGGATAATTATAAAAAAAATTAAGGATCTGATGATAATTATTAAAAAATTTAGGATAAAAAAAATACATTCTCCCCTAATGTAAATTAAAGATGTGTTTCCAATGCCACTATCATATAGTTTAATTACAAAATTATATATAATTATGTTTCCCAATCAAATTTGTCTGGTACTAGCAGACACCAGCTTTCAATATATGAACTCACTTCTCAAGAGAAGAAGATCATGCAATGAACATCTGTCATCACATAATCCAACCTCAACAATGCTCTTTAGCCTTTTGTTTAAAATTGTTTTATTCTTTAATGAAAGACACAAGTCTTCCAAAAGAGAAGCATAATCCCCGGATAATTCTAAAACAACACATTAAGTAATTCAGAAATTGCATTTGCACAAATGGCATTTCTTAACACCAAAGGTTAGTTTAAGAGATGAGATTTTTAGTTTGTTTTATATATTTATTATTATTTTTTTTTTTTTACAAAATTGATATGATATAGCCTCAACAATGGCTTTCTCCCACATCGGGGTTGGAAAATATATATAATATGTTTTATCGATTCTTATTTATTTTTTAAAAAAAAAAACAAAAATCGAATTTAAATATTTTTTAAAATTTTTAATGAATTAATATTATTTATAACAATATCAGATTTTGCCGGTTCAATCAGGATAGTTTATCCAATCGAATCCGTAATCTATTAAACTTTTTTGATCACTAGTTCAATTTCTAAAATAGTGTAAAAAGATAACTTAAAGGTGAGATTTTCATTAGATATACAAAGTGACTATTATCTTTTTTTACAAACTATAATCCCAACAAGTTGCACTAACTAAGAGACAAATGTGTGATTAGATTCGTCATGTTGATTCTTGCCTGTCACACAAAAAAGGAAGCATGAACTAGAAAAATCATAATCCCAAATCTTAGAATTTGGTAAGCTAGCTCAGAAGGAAGATAAATTAAAAGTACTAAAAACAATGGTGGCATTGCTACTCAATACAGGAATTGCTTACATCTGTGATGCACTTGCAGACATGGGTTTGTTTGTTTGTTTGTCTGTAGTTTTTTTTTTTTTTTTTTTGTTTTTTTTTTGTAAGATGCATTGATTTTGCATGATGACATTTCATTCATAATTTAACAAGACACTCTAAAAAATCTTGCAACAGGTGTCAGCATAATGTTGAGATTCACAGGGTAAAAAGTAAAAACATATGATGATGGGCAACAGCTGTGAGCATGTCCAAAAGGTTGACTTTTATTGACACTGTCATTACATTGATTTTTGAATTGGTCTTCTTTGGTCTTTGCTAGGACCACTAACAAAAGTTACAAAAGCTCATCTCTCATCACACACACACACACAAAATTATTATAGTGGTGTGTTGTCAGACAACACAAGCTTCTAATTAGAATGAGTGAAGTGATACACCCATAAATATTTTTACTGAAAATAAATACATATTTCATATTGTAATTACAGTGATAAGTGTGTATTTATTGTAAATAAAAATGTTTATATGTCTATCATTTTTGTTAGTATAATAAGAGGATAGTATTTTGGCCACACAATATAAGCTACTAATGTTAAAGGCAAAAAAAAAAAAAAAAAAAAAATCTGCAACCCTTTCATGTGACTTTGCATCTGTTGCTTTCTGAATTTGCATGTATTTATATCCACCCTCTTCCCCTTTCTAACACTACATCAACTTCCAACAGTTCCATCACTTTTAATCTCTCCTCTCTTTCTGTATGTTGTGTTAAGCTTAGCATACATCATCATCATCATCATCATCATGAAGCAAAACTATCATTTCATAGCTCTCCTCCTTATCTTTCTCATTTTCTCATCCAAAATTTCTGCCAGTTTCTTAGCAACCAAACAAGGTAACCATATTTATATTTTCAAATTCAAATATTACTCATGTGGAAAGCCTAGTGCGTTAGACTATCTCGAATTTTTTTTTTTTTTTTTTGGCACTTTTGCAGGACAAGAGAAGGTAAAGGTTAAGGAACATGGTGGTGAAGTTTCTCTTGAAGAGATGGAGGAAAGTGAATCAATGAATGTATGCTTGCTTCCATTACTTGATCTTTAACCAAATAAGAACTTTATATGTAATTATTTATACTACTTTTGAGAATAAAAAAGATTATTAATTTGTTTGTTTTTCTGGAGCAGCTAATGGGAATGGAGGCATGTGAAGATGGAGATGAAGAATGCTTGAAGAGAAGAATCATTTTAGAGGCTCACTTGGACTACATCTACACTCAGCACCATAAGCCTTGAAGCTTAAATTAATTTCATGGCTTCTCAATCATTCAGCTTAGTCTTTAATTAGTTTCACCTTGTATTTCTAAATATGTACTTCTCTAAATCAAGATTCTTCTCAAGCTATAATATTTAGGCTTCTTATATATTAGGTTCCTTTTCTCTTGTGATATATAATATATATATAATGTTATTATGTTACTCCTATTCCTATATACCTAGCTACTGTTGCCACCTATGACTATTGATGCATTCTATGAGCATCTTTTCTTTTTCTTTTTTTATAAAAAATATATTCTATGAAGCATCTGATCTGTCTTTGTTTATGCCAAGTCTTTTCATATAGAAGGGGCCTGAAGAAAGTAATCAAATAAGGAGATATATTAATAACAAGACAATTAAGGATAATATTATATATACATCAAATTTTTTCATATATACTGTGTAGTAAGAGTTTTATACAATAAGATTTTAACGACTTCATATTAATAATAGACAGGTCACAGTTGGAAGTTAGGCTCAGTGAATTTAATGACAGATTTCAACAGCAATTATTTTGACCTATTGGAAGTTTCCAGGTTTTGCAGTCTGAATTATGTCCGGTTGGGTTGGGTCGAGACTACATTGGATTTGGGCCGAGTTTGACTTAAAAAAAATATTATTTTTAAATAAATATTTCTTATTTCTTATTTTTTAATATTATGTATTTAAAATTAAAAATTAATTTATATAATTAAAAAAATATTTATACTAATAAAAATAGAATCCAGATCGAACTCACTTTTTTTTACTTAAATCCGACCAGGGTTCAAAAACTAAAATTTTACCTCCAAGTTGAACCGAGTCGAGCTCAGACTTTTCTACTATCCTAGTAATTGCATCCCCATGTCATCATATTCACAAGGACTCCTTTTGACTCTCTGTAGATTTACAGTTTCTTCAGGTACTATTTTTCTCAGATTTTGTACTCTTAGCAAGTAAAATTAAAAGGATCTGCAAAACTTTAGAGTGCAAGTAGCTGAAGAACAAAATAATTATTAATTCATCAATAGGAACCTTATTAACAAAATAAGTTCCAAAGTCATATATTATTTCTATTATCTTTACAGCACATCAATGCCTTAATTTTCTAACCCCCAAGTCTGTTCAAAGTTCAAAAAGTGAGAAAGGAGGAACAGAATATTTGATACTGTAAATCTGGTTAATTGCAAATTAGTAAAATCGCTTTTGGAATGATTTGCTGTGCGATTTTATATTAAACTGCACAGGTTAAAAATAATTAGTGCTTTATAACAAAGGAGAAGTGATATATACACAAACACTTTTACCGAAAATAAATACACTCCTCTCACTATAGTTACAGTGATTGCTACAGTGATCACTATAGCTACCGTGAGAGAAGTGTATTTATTTTAAGTAAAAGTGTTTGTGTCTATCATTTTTGATAAAAAAATTATTAATAAGAAGACAAGACAACTTATCTTGATATGGATTTGATTTATTCATCAATAGCAACCTTCATATTCCTTCTTTCATTCACTGAAGTTTCCACCCTGAAATTCAAAAACCCAAATCTTGACATGTCAATGATCAAGGTTAATTGAATTTCTTTTTATTATCTTTGATAAGATTAATTTGTATATATAAAAAATATGAGAAGAGGGTAGCAAAGCAAGATAAGTGAGAAATAATGAAAGGGTGTCCCCCATATGACAAGACTATATATGAACCAAATGTATGACTCAGATTCCATTTTTCCCTGAGCAGTAAGCAATACAAACCTAATCTCATGCATAATACAAAAGCTGCTGGACCCATGACACCTCATTTGGTCACTGGTTTTCATTTTTATCAATACTCAAACAGCAGTAGCAAGGAAGATGAAAAGAAACAACCATTGGATACCTACAATCAATCACTATGCTAATAAGATTGACATTGGTGAATGTGGCACTTTTCGGTAGGATCTGATTTTAAGAATTAATAATGTAGAGTTGAATTTGTTGGTTCTCGAATATGAAGATATCAAATGGGAGACATAAAATTGGACTGCACAATAATCCATGTGTGATATTTGAAACTTCTTCATAGTTTATATCGCGAATATTTTAGATTAATCTCTTATAGAATTATACGGACTAGTATATTGTGGAATGTGATTTACCTAAGTCCTAAAATTAAGGGCACACTACAAGAATTATGGCTTTTATCATTTTTAGCGTCGTAATTAATATTCGACGCCAAATATCAAGATTTTAGCGACGAAAATAATTTTCGACGCCAAATATTCAACTTTTTTCGTCGAAAACACTTATCGATGCTAAAAGTA
>SKCR01022072.1:0-15155 GCA_019454045.1 Zanthoxylum bungeanum
AATCGTGTCACGTGATATTGTGCATGTGTGTATGTTTGATTGATTGGTAATCTCGTGGTGTAGTAGTCGAGCTGGTTAGGGATCCGTTCGGACGGAATTCATCTCATACCTATTCTAAAATAGGTAATGAATCTCGTATGAGCATTTTATGTGTAAGCTAGTCATATGTATGTATTATTTGGTTAGATGTTTTGTGATATTTTGGCTGTTATGTATACTTCATTTTTGGTTGCACGATGATTGTATATATGTTTGAGTGTATTTATGTGTGATAGAATCTGTGATATGTATGATTGTGTGTGCTATTGGGGAATGAATGAATGACTTGGAAAAATATGTCGAGACGCTTGTTATGGGGTCCATACCATCAAAAAATGGTTGACCCGCTACTATGTAGACATGGTTCGTACACTGTCCGTCAGTGCGCGCTACTCGAAAAGTTGACGCTCGATATGTATATTGAAAGGTTTGTATCAAAGATTTATTTTTGATTTTAACATATTTGAGTTTTGGGGAAAAACATGATTTCAAAAAAATTACATTTTGATTTTGATACATTTCAATATCGTTTAAGATATTATATGATATGATATGTTTCTGTCACGGCGCTTGCACATGTTGTTATGGTTTTATATTTTGATATGATATATTTCCATCGTGGTGCTTGTATAAGGGTCTGTCTAACTACAATGGACCGATCCGCTACCCTCTATCGATAGGGGATCATTTCATTCATTGCCCGATCTATGCGCGGGATTTGGGCACTAGGCACTTGTTATGTTTCTTTCAGTTGAGTTTATACTGGATTCTTGATATGGATTTATGATGATGATGAATTTCGAAATAGATGTTGTTTACAGTAAAAGAGTTTTTCAAATGTGTTTTCGAGATGGTTTTTGAAGGAGATTGTTTCACATTATCCATCTTGATGATATCAGAAAATTGGCAGATTTCATACTATCAACATCATAATGAGAAATATATGGTTATATGCAATATCAGGTTGTGACTATTGATGTATTTGTTGATATAAAAGAAGATTTTTGTTATAAGAGTATGTATGTAAGTTTATAATTAGTCACAAATCTTTTGCGTATTGTGATGGTTATGTATGTTTTGTTGTCAGCCATACAATGTTGTATGTGCGATTGGAATTGTGCGTATGTAAACTTTGAGGTTGATAGCATTTACAGATATGATATTGAATGACATGATACGAAATGAATGGGTTCCGTTTCAGATTGTGAATGAAATTGATAGTATGAAATCCGTATTATGGTTTCCATTTTTATACTGTATTTGACCGCCTATAGAGAACTTTTGTTATGCCCCTCATTTCTGATGATGCATGTGATTGACTGTATAGAATTCGTGTTTGGCTTCTGATTCTGGGATGGTTGAATTTGAAATGGTTTGAGCGTGTTCCTATAAATGAGTGTGAATTGAGATGATACGTTTAATGGACTTTTGGTATGAAATGTTTGATTCGATTTATTTTACTTTGAAATAGCATGGGTTACTTTGTATGAATTGAATTGTTTGAGCATGAGTATTTAATATGTGCATTTGGTAGAATCCAAGTGAAAATTGGACGAATTGGATCGATCCGATAGATTATGTAAGTTTCCGATTAAAGTGAATTATTTTGTGTATTGATGTATTTTTTATTGTAATGATAGATATGCGATATATATGATGATACGATAATTTTTAGTCAAAATCTGGGTAGGTACAGAGGGTTCGGTATCCTTCCGTAGCATTTGCGGAAACTATTTCGAAATTTTTTCCAAAAACACGTAAATCAAGAATTTTAGTTAACTAGTGGCATGGATTAGTTTGTTATGGTGTTTTAAGATTATTGAAACTGAAATCATTGAAATCCAACTTGATTTAGTTATCCCAGAAAGATTCAAAAATTTTATCATAGTTATGTCGAGAACTCCGTAAGTCATGATTCTGACGGCGTTTCACCATTTGTTTGGCAGATTTGCCATATTGACTAGTACCTGGAGTACTTGCGAAACCAGGTAAGTAACTCATGTGATGAGTGCTTGAATGGTTTATTTATGTTTTAGATAGATATATATATATATCTACAAAAAAAAAATTGATTGAAGTGTTTAAGATAAGACGAGTGTAGTTAAGATGAGAACAAAGTTGGAGATTACATATGGTTAAGATAATCAACCCCCACATGTATGGATTTCTGTAATGCTATGATATGTAGTGAAATGTTTGATGAGGTTGATGTATATTGTTGTATGTAAATGTATGAGGTTGATGTCTATTATGTATGTAAATGTATGAACATGTATATGTATGTATATGTATATGTAAATGAACAAGCGTATTTATAAGCATTGGTACACGTATTGTATATGTATGTGATGATAAGATATGGACAATCTGAGTATATAAGATCCATAAAGAGAACAAGTTATGATTTTTGAATTTATATTAGCACATATAGATGTGCGTCAATAGAATAAGTTGTTATTGATTAATGCATACGATTTAGTTGTATAGAGGTTAAGTTGGTATAAGCTAAGGCTTTTCCGAGTGATAAAAGTACTTGATTGATATGATATGTATAGAATGGAAATGTATATTTTGTAAGATACTATATCAATATTTCATATAAGAATTCTGACGGTGAATGTTTGATCGATAAGTAAAGAATGTGAAGACTGTAAAGGCTATGTTATCGGAATTCGAAGTAATGGGTATATTCATATGTTTGATGTATATAAGCAGGTGTATGGCGATTCATATGATAAAGCAATGTTTGTCATGCATATGATTGTGTATGTGAAATCGTGTGATGAATATATGTTTGATTGATTGGTAATCTCGTGGTGTAGTAGTCGAGCTGGTTAGGGATCCGTTCGGACGGAATTCATCTCATACATATTCTAAAATAGATAACGAGTCTCGTATGAGCATTGTATGTGTAGCCAGCCATATGTATGTATTGTTTTGTTATATCTGTGATGTTTTGGCTGTTATGTATACTTCATTATCGGTTGCACGATGACTATATGTATGTTTAAGTGTATCTCTGTATGTGACAGAATATGTGATAAGTATGATTGTGTGTGCTATTGGGGAATGAATGAATGACTTGGAAACCGGTGTAAATATAAGATGTTATAATTATGTTTGCAAAGTTTGTTATTGTATTTACGCACATTATAGAAGATACTGAATGTGTTTGTAGAATTCTGATAATGTGTTTGTAGAATTCTGAAATTGGATTTGCATAAATGTAAGAGAAGTGGGCTATGAATATTAAGCTATCGTAAGGCTATCGGAATGGAAGAAAGTTTGTTTCGAAATGAAAGAAGTTTGTTTGACTTATCTATTTAAGGATAGTTCGAAGATGTTCATTCGTAATAAAGTTTAAGTATGTGACTTCATATTTCTTGTGATTGAATGGTTTCGATTTAAAATAACATACTCAGTGATATTTGAATTAATGCCTTGTGTGTTTTGGATGTTTGGCTAATAAATTGACATATATGTAAATATATAGATATGAGAATTTGACATGGGTCAAGTATATAGGATAACAAAAAAATCATAATTCTAAACTCGTAATAACTTGATAATTCTGAAAAACTTGTAATGTGATTGACTTGTATATTGTATTTGTTGTATTAGTAGAGTAACTTATTGAGTTTTATAACTCACACCAAACCAATTTGCTAGTTTTGCAAGTTGGCTTCCAGATTGGTCAACCACGACAGCTTTGGAAGTCATGCTCGAGACGCAGATCACCCAAGCGGCAGTTAACCCTCGCATGTGTCCAGGGAAAAGTTTTAATGGTTTGGATTTTTGATTAGTATGTTATTTTCGTACTGAGCACGCTGTTTGTATTTATTAAGTAAAAGTTTTGATTGCTTATGATGTTTGGGCACAAATCTTTTGAGTGTTGATTGATGTTATGGGCACAGAGCCCTTAAGTGTGTTTTGAGTTTGATGTGTTTTGTGTGGATCTGAGGTCCTTTTATATATTTGATGCCTATTGTAGGTTCCATTTGATGTTGGACTGTGTTCCAGATTATCCAGTTTTAAGATACATCATTTCCCTTTTGTTTTGAAAATTTGGAGGCTTATGAAGATAGGTTAATTATGTCTCCTGCCATTAGCATCTTGCCTCTAGCAAGATGTTACGTGATAGATACTACTATGGGTACACCCTAATTGCATGAGATTCCTATTGTGGGATAATTTGTTGGTGTATTTCCCAATGAACTACTGTTTGAACCCAATTTCCTCTCTGCTCGGAGCAGTGGAACGTATTAGGAACTGAGATCGGCTTCAAACATTTTATGTCATTTCCCTTATGAAAGCCAAAACTGACCATCCCATGATGACTTGTTTTGCTTATATTTTTAAATATTTCCAAATCCATTATTTCCATAAGTGACATATTAAATAGTTTAATATTTATAATAAATTAAATGATTATCTCATAATCATTTATTTAAAAAACCTATTTAAATATATATAAAGTTACATGTGTGACAAATATATTATTAATCCCATTAATAATAATATATAAATATATATATAATTGGACTATCCAATTATTTTAATTTGTTACAGTATATCGAGCTAGCACATGGACCAAACATATATATTGTTCTGAGCTCCAATATCTCATAATATTAATTAAATTCTTAATTAAATATTCTGAATTATTAACTTTAGGTTATATTCCACCAACCAAAAAAGCCCAAGCTGGACTCTCGTTGCCATAATATATTATATAAGCCGAACTACGTCGGTGTCCATCGATATAGTTTTTTACATACGTATTAGCCTTTCATTAGTATCTCATAATTAGAGTCGGGTCTGTAACATCCCCCTCCAGGAGATGTCGTACTATTCCCCTAGCCTCTGACTTTCTAACTATGAACAACACTCATACTCTCTCTTTTCTCAACATAATCTCATATATTGGACCATTGCTCAAATCCATGACATAAAATGTAAAACAGTACACACAACTGAATACTCAGCATCACTTATCCTAATAACTCTATACACGAATACTTATACACAAACTTTACTAACAAATTTCAGAAACTGGACTTTACTACTTTGACTTGACTGAACTCTATCTCTGACTTGACCTGGTGGACCGAACACCCTAGTGACTGCCATCAGTATCCATCCTCTCGAGCTCGTCATCTGGGTGACTTGTAAAACAAAGAAACTGTGAGTGGGGGGGTTAGATCGTTTGAACGACCTAGTGAGTGGATAATTTTAAACAGAAACTGAAATACTTATTAAAAAAATGTTCATTTTCCATAATCGAAAATCTTTCTGGAAAAAATGATCCTTCCTGAAAACACTTTTTAAATCTCTTTTTCTGAAACTTTTCCTGGAAACTTCTTTCTTTTTGAAAACAACTCTTTTTCATAAAATTGTTTCCCTAGAAAACTTTCATTAAACTAGTCTTTCTGAAAATCACATCTCTGAAAATCTTATTTCTGAAAGTCTATCTTTGAAAACCCATTTTCTGAAAATCTGTATCTGAATGTCTGCTGAAAAACCCGATGCATAGGGTTGTTACATATCTGTGGGAACAGAGGATCTGGGCGACGCATGCTGTCCCGGCTCGCGGCCCGGTCGGGAGTACGGAATATCCACGAGGGACTAAACCGGAGAATAATGGAGTCGCCACCCGGTGTGAACCGGGATAAAGATTTAAGGCCGCACTCACCCCTCGCAAGGGAAGACCTCAAACGTTGGGTTCGGAATGGTCCCTTACTCATGCCACTTGTAATGAAATGATTTATATGATAATTTAATCAGGCTTAAGTAACACTTATTTCTAAGAATATCATGCTTCTAAATTCACGTACAAAATAAACTTATACATACATTTCACATATATCTCCCATCTAAGACACCTGCTTGAAAATACCTCAAAGTACAACAAACATACAACTTCATTCAGCATATCATATTCATGAAAAACACACAAGCATACATAATAACCGCACAAGCATACATGTGAGCACTTTTCCAAGTGATACGTGGAATTGTATCCCAAGTACAGACCACAATTACCGTCCATTCGGAATCGGCTAAACGGAATTTATGTCTGGGTTTCCATCCGATATATCAAACAAGAAATAATCTCCAAATCATCTCGTGGCATAGGTATATGAATCGTAATGCATTAAATCAGACTAAGGCACATGACTCAACTATGGAATAAACTGCTTTTCATTATTATGTGCACAAAGAAAGAATGACTATGTTGGTTCCATAACAAATCACCAAGAAACAATTATGCATGGCATGTGATGAATATGTCTCAGTTCAGTGTGTTCGCGTTCGTGTAGCGTTCGTAAAACGCGTTCGAATGGTACAGAAGGTTCGCGTTCGTATGCCTTTGATAACGCGTTCGAACGGAAATGAAACAGAATGCTCACGTTCATATGGTGTTTGTTAACGCGTTCGAACGGAAATGAAACAGAATGTTCACGTTCGTATGGCGTTTGTTAACGCGTTCGAACGTAAATGAAACAGAATGCTCACGTTCGTATGGCGTTCATGAACGCGTTCAACCGGAAATGAGACCTGATGCATGATAAGGCAAAATGCAATGCCGTTCGAGTTGCGTTCGTAAACGCGTTCGAACAGGAACAGACCTGATGCATGAAATGGGACGCAATACATAAACAACAAAGAAAGGGGCGCGGCGAAGTACTGCCGTAAAGGTGGCCTTTTGGGCTCTTGGTCTCTCTCAAAGAGAGAACCTTTAGAACCAATATACTAAGCCCATGCGCGTCACATCAAACACATGAATAAAGACAATAAAAATGTGGGACTTCGTATGCCCAATTGAACGTACATTCAACCCAAACACACTTCGTCCAGCGCGGCAAAGTAGTGTCACAAAGGTGGCCTTTTAGGCTCTTCGTCTCTCAACTAGAGGACCTTTGGACTAACTCACTAAGCCCATGCGCTCGATCGTATCATACATACAAAAATAGAGCCAATCATATCAAAACCAAGTATGCCCGATTGAACACACATCTTACATCCAATCCGAACCACATCAACCGGCGCGGCAAAACGTCATGGTAAAGGGTTTTAACCCCTCCCCATAAGGGATCTTTCATTCCACTTACTAAGCCCATGCGCTTGATTGAACCATGCATAAAAAGATAAAGACAATAATATCAAACTAAGTATGCCCGATTGAACGTATCTTGCATCCAACCGAACACACATCAACCGGCGCGGCAAAGCATCGTGGTAAAGGGCTTTAACCCCTCCCCATAGGGGATCTTTCATTCCACTTGCTAGCCCATGTGCTCGATTGAATCATGCATAAATAAACAACATACAGAATTCAAGTGACGAAAATAAACAAAAGCAACACAAAACAAAAGAGGGTGCCGTTTACTCAAGCGGTACGTGGAGTTGTATCCCACATACAGACCGCACTACCGTCCATTCGGATTCGGCTATGGAATTTACGTCTGGGTTTCCATCCTATATACCACAGAACGACACTCTTCCATTCATCCAATACCCACAACACCATCATACACAAACAAGATTTACAAACAAGTAAAATACAATCAAAATAAATAACAAAAATCAAATAAAGATGAGTGTGAAAAGTACCCCTCAGGTCTAACCTTTTAAATCACCTCCGGATGTACGGCACACGGTCGTCGGAAGGGTGTTTGCTCCGCAACTCTTTCGGTCACACTGGTTCACTGCTCTCGTTGGTTGTCCTCACAGTTGGAGTCGTCGTTCTCTATCTTTTGCTGCTGTTTTTGACTCCGATTTGCTACTGTTCGGGCTCTGTTTTGCTGCTCGCTGTTCAGGTTACCTGTTCTGACATTTTAAATTAACGGACTGTCCAAGTTTTTGTGTGGGTTTTTAGTGTAGTCTTGTGTGATTATTTTTAAGATTATGAATGCATTTTTATGTTACTGTTTTTAAGGTTTTAGGGACTGTTTTAAGAGGATTTGGGCTGCTATTTTAAGGTGATTCAGGGGCTGTTTAGGTGTGTTTTAGGGGGCTGATTTTGAGTGTTTATTAGGGGGTGTTTCAGTGGTTGTAAGGGCTGTATGGGGGGATGTGTTCTCGGTGAAGGAGGGGAGTGTTTTGTGATTCGGCTAAGGAGGGTTATTGCTTGTGGTGGTCTCGACTTTGAAGGATTTTGGTGTTCTGGATTCGGCTAAGGGTGAGTTTGGTTTGTTTTGGATTCGGCTATGGTGGTTGTTTTGCTTTGGATTCGGCTATGGAGGATAGTTGCTTGTGGTGGATTCTTTGTTCTCTTTTTGTGTATATGTGAAGTGTTTTTTTTTTTTCTTGGGCGTGTCTTAGAGAGAGTGGCCAGATGGTGTGGCTAGGTTAATGCATGTTTATATATAGAGAGAGCTAGGGTTTGCCCTTGTCTCAAAGGAAGAGATCTAGTTTCCAAATTAGGAGTCCTAAGGATGGTATACACAAGATTGAGGGGGACAAAATATTTTAAATTAGGAAGTCAACTATTTTAAATTGGTAGATGTCTTATTAAATTAGGAAGTCAAATATATGATTGGCTTTAATTGGTTAGGATGATTTTAATTAGGCATATCTTCTTTTTTAATTTTAGTATATGATATATTCAAATTATTAAATTAGGCATGATTTTAGTTTAAGTTTGGTAAATGTTTTATTTAATTGGTAAATGGTTTCAATATTTTATTTAATGTTTAATGTTTAAATTAATATTTATTTATTTAATTTGGGATGTGTTTTATGGGCTTTAGGGAGCTAAATGGGCTGGGGTGTGAGGCTAGCAGCAAAACCAATTACCGACACCGTTCGAGAACGCTTCCTCGAACGAGACACGAACGCCCGCAATCTGTTTTCCGTTCGAACGCATACACGAAGCAGCACGAACGAAAACAGTAAACCTTGTTTATTCTGAATTTCCCCTTCCGATATCCTTTCTCCTCCCCGCGCTTTCGTGACTCAAAAGGTAGTGCCTCCAAATGAGACTCATCATCAGGTTTCACATGCAAAAATGCAATGCCTACAATATCGTCATCCCTTAATACCCCTAACTAGAGCATAATGTGTAATTGGGGCGTTATGTATCGTCATCCCTCAATGCATGACACTATCATGTCCCTGAAACTAGGGTCTATAGCGTTACGTATCATTGTCCTCCTAGCCCTGAAATCTAGTGGTCTTGGGGCGTTACGTATCTTCGTCCTCCAAGTCACAAATCTGGAGCCGAGGTGTAGATCTATGCTACCCTCTATTGGGAAGCGGCCACGAGTGCGCAGCGGAAAATCAAAATTATTATGCCGCTTTCCCTTTGCCCAAGACCCATTTGTTTTGATTATTCTACAAGCCTAGGCATATTACTATATATTATAAGCATAAAACTCATAAAACATGCAAAGAACATAAACCTAAACATGCTAACTATCATAAGAACTCTAATTAAAATAAAGAAAGAAAAAGACTTACTTGAACCGAAGACTCATCCAGTCCTCCTTCCAATCTACAAGCTTTTCTCGAACTCAGCAAGCTCTTCCACGTTCCAAAGAGCCACCCAGTGTGTGGCCTCCAAAGATGCACACACCAAGCCAAAACCAAAACTCAGCGCAAGACTACACCTTGAGTGCACGGGTATTTTGCCATTGGTGCTAGCCTAGGCAAATACCTCAAAACTTTTAACTCGAGGTTCCTCTAGTCAATTAGACTTTAGGATCCTCAAAATCAGTAGCTTACTCTTAAACTTTAGAGTTGCTCACTTATATAACCCCAGATATGAAAGGTTTGGTGTAAAAATTTGTGAAGAATTCTTTGGGTTTATATAGTGCTCCCAAGACAACAAAATTAATTAAGAATCTGATGTGGGATAAATGCTAATTTAATCTTAGCCATTGATTTTAATTAAGGTTTAATAAGATTATAAAACCCTAATAAGAGTTTGGGTCGAATTGGAAAAAACAAATCAAAACAAATAACAAAATTTGTACTATTCACATAAATAGTAATTTTTTTTTATTCCAATTCCCAAAGTGCCCCCATCGTCATTCACTAATCCTTAAGCCACTATGGAACCTCATAAATGATCTGTTCAATAATTAAACACATTGAACCAGTTATGAAACTTTATACAACAATCATATATGCTGTTATATTTGTATTGTGCACTGTTAACCATTGATTTCGACTTTGTTGTGTGTGACCTTTTGGGTTCCCCTCAAGTTGGACATGAAATGAATCTTTAATTTAATAACGATTATTATCCTCTGATCAGATGGTCGTTCGATTTCAATGACTAAGGTTGACATCTAGCAACATGCCAATGCCCCCAATGAGAAGGAAAAATATATATACCCATTCTGTATGCGATTTACATATGATACGGTCCCTCGCCTCACTGTATCCCCACTTATTGACCTAGGGTACGGAACTTGTCTACCCATATGGTCAAAGGTATGATGTTGATAGTGTCATGAATCGTGCTAACCCAAGAATCTCACATGATTGTTCCGATGTGGCCACAGTCTCAAACACTGATCACACGTATCAACCACCGAACTGGAATACTACTCTTATAAGAAAATATTATCCGAGAGAGTGGCGATTCTCTGTTGTATCTTTACAAACTTCATGTGTTTCAACAAATGACCCAATCATACCCTTATGACCGGATCTTTTGAACCGGGGAAGGAAAATGTCAAAGTTATTTGATCCACACATAAGATTGTAAAGACCTCAAGTCAAAGGACTAGTCATACAATCGATACATGAAAGTTCTCACAGACACATGGGATAAACACTCCATATGAAAACTTTCAGTCGTCAGTTCGATGGACACGAGCAACTCATGCATCCATGTGATACACTAAGCAGACGGATCTCCACTAGTAGCCTATGAGATCGGCTACCCCACTTAAGGGCGGATCATATCATCATGCTAGTCTCTCCGCTTTGTGAACGCCTAGATTATTCATAAAACTATGACTAGGAACGTTTAAGAGTAATGATTCTCATAAGACGTGGAAGCTATCATCTTATTACTCCAAGGGCTTTATTACAATGTTTGATGATTCATATAATTTATGTAAGACACGTATAATAAAGATTTCCATTTTATTAATTAATGAAAATATTGTAAATACATGTACATATAGCCCATCCACAAGTTGGGTATAGGGCATATCCCTAACAATCTCTCACTTACACTATAGCCAAATAGTATGAATCTGGACACCATACTCTTGGGTGTGCCTATCATGCTTTTGTTGAGTCAGACCTTTAGTCAGAGAATCTGCAAGATTATCTTCTGTGGGTATTTTCTCTATAATAACTTCTTTTCTCTCAACAATCTCTCTGATGAGATAAAATCGCCTTGAGTACATGCTTGGATTTCTGGTGGGACCTTGATTCCTTTGATTGAGCAATGGCACCCGTGTTGTCACAATATATCGTGACGCCATTCTTTATCGCGTGAAGCACTTCCAGCTTCGTGATGAACTTCTTTATCCAGACTGTTTCTTTAGCTGCCTCAGATGCTGTATATACTCGGCTTCAGTGGTGGAGTCCGCTGTAGTTTACTACTTTGAGCTTTTCAATTGACAGCTCTGCCATTCAAAGTAAACAGATATCCTGTTTGTGATCTGCTGTTATCCATATCGGTCTGAAAGCTCGCCACAGTAACCAATGACTTTCATCTAAGAA
Organism: Zanthoxylum bungeanum; assembly: GCA_019454045.1. Taxonomy (NCBI): domain Eukaryota; kingdom Viridiplantae; phylum Streptophyta; class Magnoliopsida; order Sapindales; family Rutaceae; genus Zanthoxylum; species Zanthoxylum bungeanum. Next base: position 11,728 of record SKCR01022072.1, read on the forward strand.
CAATCTCTGTATGTCAAGAAACTCCCTTTTCATCTCAGAATACTTGAGGATTGTTTTGACAGCTGCCCAATGTTGCTCACCAGGATTTGCCTGATACCTGCTTGTTATGCTAAAAGCATAAGAGACATCAGGTCTTGTACATAGCATGGCGTACATGATCGATCCTATTGCTGAAGCATAAGGGATCCTACTCATACGCTCTCTATCTACTGAAGGAGTATGTGGACATTGCTCCTTAGATAATTTGATTCCATGACAAGTAGGTAATTACCTCTTTTGAATATTCCATTTTGAATCTTTTCAAAACTTTATCTAGTATGTAGATTGAAAAAGTCCTAACAACCTCTTAGATTTATTACGGTAGATCTTAATGCCGAGGATGTTGATGAGCGGAAAATATATCAATATTTACCGCCCCTTTAACTTAATATTTTGTTTAGTTTCTCGGTTTGATGAACGTTTTGATGTGTTTTAGTTTATTTTGCAGATAAAATAATATCGGGTCTCAATGAATCATTTAGGATGAAATATGGGTCCAATAAGGGAATTATTGGACTTGATATTTTAATTTTGGAGATTGGAAACTTGAAAGGGCGTTTTGACGAAGTGCTTTTGGAAATTCCAGTTTTGCGCATCTGTCGTATTTTGGGCATAACGTTTTACTCAGATATCGTTTGAGCTGATTCAAGTTCCAGATTAAAGAAGACGCAAAGATCTACAACTTTGAAAGACAAAATAATTTCGAATTCTGAAGATTTCATGCCCGAAATTGATGAACCATCCAGAAGTGTGTAGTGTGTAATTATTAAAGTCACTTTCAATCATTTTCAAAGCAAAAAAATAAATTATTAAAAATAATAAAAATTATCAAATCATCACCAAACATGATAAGAAGATTAGTGGAGCAAATAATAATGGATTTTTGTGGAGCAATTAGTGGAGCAATTAGTGGAGCAATTAATAATTGATTTGGTGGATGATTTTTGATGGAGGCAAAATTTTGCCTATAAATACCAAGCCATTTCATTGTAAAATTCATACTTTCTTCTAAGGAATTCCTTAAGAATACTAAGAAGATTGTATCTTGTTTGTTTATTTACAGCTTTCAGTAATTAATTTTCGTTTTCGCACTTTCTTTTCTTTACTTTTCAGTTTTTACTTTCCGCAATTTACTTTTACGCACAGTACTTTTCTTTATTTAATTTTCAGTTTTTACTTTTCAGTAATGAGGATGTAACTCCCCTTTGTTGGGGTAAAAGGTAAAACTTGTATTACTAATATTTAGATTAATCTCCCTTAATTATAATATATAAACTAGTTAAAACCTGACTTAACAGGATACCACCATATTGGTCGTTGAATTATTTAAATTGGTTTTAACCTGACTAAACTGGATACCGCCTGATTGGTCGGTTGGTAATTAATTATTAATTTGACTTAATCTGGATACCGCCTATATGGCTGGTTGGTAATTATCATGCAAAGTTAATATATTATATTAAGGGAGATATCTAAAATAGAAGTAATAAAGTGGATCCTTTTACCTCAGCATTTTCTTTTATTGTAATTTTACTTTATTTACTTTTCAGCAATTTACTTTTCAGCAATTTACTTTTTAGCAATTTACTTTCAGCATTTACTTTTCAACATTTAATTTTCAGTATTTTACTTTATGTCTTTTTTTTATTTAAGTTTTTTTTACTACCCGTAAATATGTGTCGTAACTAAGCCAATTATCTGGGTTGTGATGAAATCCAATATCACCGGTTTATAAAGGGTTAAATTATAGTTTGGGTAATTTAAAAGTTTACTTATTAAGTCTTAAGCTTAATGCTCTTGTTGTCTGATCACCAATAAGATTGATGTGGTAAATCTAAAATGAACTAGACATAGGGATTTTAGGTTTCAGCCTTAGACTTAATAGCCCACGATCTTCCTTGAGGATAGATAACCCTTTAATAGATTTCCTTACAGGATAGACATATACCTGTCGGGCGGGGGTAGCCATAATTGGAACTTAAACTTAATGAATCCAGATAATTTGGTTGACATAGACATATGGTTCAATTGGGTTAAGCTGGGTATTTGCGTCTGACCATCGACAGAGGCTTTTGCATAATTTAGTGTTCCAGGTTAGTAAACCGATTTATTACACAAACATAAAATAACCACTTCATCTTTAAAATTATATTGGAAGAAATCACAACCCTAGATAATTTTTAATATTGAATTTTCTTAAAACTACTTTCGAACAATTTTATTTACTTGTTTTTAAATTTAGAATCGTCACCATTTCAAATCAATCAAACAACCTGTTAGATACTAGTAATCATTTGACTTCATAAAATTATAGATTAGATATTAAGTCCTAGTGGGATCGATATTTTTATACTACTTGAACGATACGTGCGCTTGCGTTATACGTGTGTGTTTACGCCGGTCAAGTTTTTGGCACCGTTGCCGGGGACTTATTTATCTTTCACTATTAATTTAGGGGTTAGATACGTTACTTGTATCTAATTTCTTTTACTTATGTTTTTTATTTTCTTGTGTTTCAGGTTCTCAGAAACTACATGAGACGAACCAGAAGCTTTGAACTCCGATCGCTTGACCCAGAAATTGAAAGAACCATCAGACAGTTGAGAAGGGAAAGGCGAGAAGGCCAAGAAGCTTTAGTCAACATAGAACCTGAACCGTTGGAGGTTGCACCACCAATTCCCATTCGAGACAGAACCATTCCGGTGGTTGACAGACTCATTCCTGTATTGTACTTCCTCCATTACCAGCAAATGTGTGTGACATCAAAACATGCATTTAGATGATTCAGCAGTCAGTTCAGTTCGGGGGGAGGCAACTGAAGATCCTAATGCCCACATCAGTAACTTCCTGGAAGTTTGCGGTACTTCAACTACTAACAGAGCATCAGAAGAAGCAATGAGACTGCGAGTTTTCCCATACTCCTTGAAGGAGAGAGCTAAAGCTTGGCTACTTCACTACTACCAGCAGGTTCCATCCCAACTTGGAACACTCTAGCCACCAAATCCTTGCAAAATACTTTCCACCGGCCAGAACTGCAAAGTTGAGGAATGACATCACATCATTTGTACAACAAGATTCAGAATCCCTCTGCGAAGCTTGGGAAAGGTACAAAGATTTGCTCCGGAAATGTCCTCACCATGAGATTCCAAAATGGCTCAAGTCCAAACATTCTATAATGGACTTTCTGGAATAATGAGAACCACAATTGATGCTGCTGCTGGAGAGCACTAATGGCAAAAGAGAAGATCAAGCCTGGGAACTAATCGAAGAAGGGCTAACAACAATTCCTTGTGGCCAACTGAAAGGACATGATCCAAAGAATTGCAGGAATTTATGAAGTGGAGCCAACACAACAGTCAACACTAAGCTGATCAAATATCAAATTCATA
>SKCR01022073.1:0-15255 GCA_019454045.1 Zanthoxylum bungeanum
CACAGGTAACCACTCAAGAACAACCAAGAACAAGAAAATCAAATAAGGATTAAGAAGAAAATATTAAAGAACTTAGATTGACAACCTTCATAATTTGTTTTCTTTATCAAGACCGCAAAAGGGTCACACGGTGGTCAAATATTCATTTCCGAACTCCCCTGCTTAAGAGTGTCATTAAGGCCTCTTATATGGAAGCAAGCAAAAAATATAGCTAACAAAAGAAAGAGAACCACACTTGAGAGGGGCAAATGCTCCCAAACCCTAAGATAACTCCTCTTATTCTATGATAATCCAAGCAGCATCCCCACGAGTTTGCTTGGAACCAATCAATTCCTGAGCCATTTGTTTTCCCTTCCCAGTTGGCATTTGTCAGCCACGAGAGCAAGTAAGAGAACCTAAAGTGAATGAACTTAAAGAACCACCGATTGTACACATTTGTATCTGGCTATGCATCTTTCGATCCTTTTGCTCGAAGGCCGGTTCAGTAATAGTGAAAATTCTTCTAACTGGCTACTACATTAAGGCCGCTAAAATAAGATGTGAATCTTGTTAGTGTCCTAGATATGCCAAGGATCTCTACAACATGATATTGTGTGTGAATAATCAAAAATAAGTTATGGAAAGACTTACAATGAGTGGATGAAGTTCAAAACTTTCTTTGTATTTGTAGAATCTCCAAGCTTTGTTGAATCTTTAATTCTAAGGGTAAGTTTCCCTATCACCATCACTTGACTCTCTATGTGCTAGCAATGTTGAAATTTTATAACAAAATCTCTAAGGAGGAAGGATAAGTTCACGATAAGAAGAGGGAGAGAGGAGAGCTTTTGTGTTTTTGTAATTTTATTTTCTAAAAACAATTACAATTACCAAAGTCAATTTGCTGAAGTTGGTATATGCTTTACCAAAAGCAAAAGCAAAAATGTTGGAGGGAAAATGACATTAAATGCCATTAACCACTTCCATCACTCAAGTAGACACTTGATGTAAGTTGATGGGCCCCTCTTTAAATTCAAAATTCAAGTGGACTTGCTCAACACAATTTGGGCTCCGGTTCATTTAATCTGATTAAACAAATTTTCTGTCGCGACGTAATTAAATCCAATTTAATTAAGTAATAATACCTAGCAAAATTATTACGAAAGTCGCTCGCGAATTAATTCTAAATTAATTCGTTCATCCGAATTAAAATCCAATTTTAATTCCGTTTTGAAATCCGATTTCAATTAATATATCTAACATATTATTAATCGATTAATTCCAAATTAATCCAGTTTTCTCTTCTATTTGAATTTTATCCCAGATAAATTCTTACAGTAATTAATCCTAGATTAATTTTCTCTCTCTTATAATTAATCCTAGATTAATTCTGTTCGAGTCAAATGTCATCGGTGAATCTTTGGAAAGCGACCCAAGAGATCCCTGGATATGTTGACAGTAAATACGGTCATCGGACTATCCGAACACGTGCGTACCTCGTACCACGTTCTTACCGATTTACAAGACATGATTGGCTTCTAGAAAAGCACGGTGCTTACCCAATTTTCTAGAAATATTCAACGAAGAATATATAATCTTTATCAACCGTAGTATACTAAGTATTGCATATTACGATCCAGTATCGGATGTCACATACTAGGCCTGAGGCTGGAATTGTGTCTGTCCCGTACGAAGCATATATCGGATCACTAGTAATTAGTCTCTGTAATCTCATGAACTTGTCATATTATCCCGATAGCTGCAGCATATTAGAGTACCAGTTCTGTATCCTGCGTGATCATCATCTTCATATGACTGAAGTGACACTTCCATCTTGACATCACACCCAATACACTATGATTCTCAGTAAACCCAGCAGAGGCGCACACAGAACCTGTTAAAGCCCCGGATGACTAAAACAAAAGCGTACTGATTGTCGTAAGTATTAGTGATGCAAGTCTCAGGTTAAGACCACATAGACCTACCCTGATTCAGATTCCCATAGACACATAGTCATACTACCAATGGGATTCCAAAGAGTCTATCCAGAGCGAAGCTGTTCCCGGTCTAACAGCTAACAGAACCTCCTATCACACTTGCATAAGTATCCAATACTTAAATATATGAGAACTATGTCGTTAAGCTTCCATACGCACACAAGTACAATACTAGTCTATTCCGCATTATCGATGTCTAGTCTCGATAATACTATGACTATGGATATTTAATGATTAAACCGTTCATGAATTGATATTGTCTCATATCTTATTAATCCGGAACTAATCATAAGGACTTTTATCATTTATATATCAAAGTAATCTAATTAAAAAATGATAAAATAGTAATTTCCTTTGTCACATATTTAATTTGTACAAAAATCACAATGTCTTTTACAAATAGTGATGCTATGGGTCACAATTTTTCAACAATCTCCCACTTGGCTCATAGTCAATCACTCAAGTATCTAACACCTGAACTATGTACATGTCGCTTAAACTTTTACTGAGAGATAGCTTTCATCAGCGGACCTGCAATGTTGTCATATGAAGCGATCTTTTCGATCTTCATATCTCCACGATGAATGATCTCATGAATCAGATGGAAATATCGAAGTACATGCTTGAATCGTTGATGAGACCGTGGTTCTTTAGCCTGCGCTATAGCCCAGTTATTCTCACAATACAAAGGGATGGGCTCAGCTGCTTACAGAACTACTCCTAATCCAATTAGGAATTACGGATCCAAACTGCCTCTTTTGTTGTTTCAGTTGCAGCGATATATTCCGCTTATATTGTTGAATCGGTAACAGTCTATTGCTTGGAAGATTTCCAGTTCACTACTCTGTTGTTCAAATAAAATATATACCCAAATTGCGACTTAGAGTTGTCTTTATCGGTTTGGAAACTTGCTTCGGTGAACCCAGTCACCTCAAGTTCTCTATCTCCATAGACTAAGGAAGCATTGATGTTCTTGACAGCAACCTAGTGACCATCACTTGGATCGCCCTGATAGCGACTACACATGCTCAAAGAATATGAGACATCAAGTCTCTTACATATCATGGCATACATGATCGATCCAACTGCATAAGCGAACGGGATCTGACTCATTGCTTATCTCTTATCTTGAGTTTTAGGACACTTGTCATTAGATAGAGAGACGCCATGTGACACTGGCAGCAGTCCCCTCTTAGACTAATCCATGTTGAATCTCTTCAATATTTTGTCAATGTACGAACTCTGGGAGAGTCCAAGCAGTTTCATAAATCTATCCGGGTAGATCCTTACTCCCAGAATAAAGGCTGCTTCTCCCAGATCTTTCATGGAGAATTTTAATGAAAGCCAAGCTTTCACCGATTGTAGCATGAGAATTTCATTGCCAATAAGCAATACATCATCAATGTAAAGGACAATGAATGTCAGTGCGCTCCCACTAACCTTCTTATATACACAAGGATTATCTTCGTTTTGAATGAAATCATATTCTTTTATGATCTCATCAAAATGCTGGTTCCAAGAACATGATGCTTGCTTCAATCCATAAATGGATCGATTTAACTTGCAAACTTTGTTTGCATATTTTGGTACTACAAAATCGTCAGGTTGTTGCATATAAACATCCTCCAAAAGGTTTCCATTAAGGAAAGCGATTTTAACGTCCATCTGCCATATTTCATAATCGAAATATACAACAATAGCAAGCATTATCCGAATGGATTTAATCATGGCAACAGCTGAAAAAATTTCTTCGTAATCGACATTATGTTGTCGACGATACCCTTTCGCTACAAGCCTAGCTTTGTACGTTTGTATGTTGCCATCCATGTCTGTCTTCTTCTAGAAAACCCATTTACAACCAATCAACTTAACGCCTTCTAGTGCATCAACCAGTACCCAGACTTGGTTGGTATATATGGAATCCATTTCGGACTTCATGAAATCTTGCCATAAAGCGGAGTCGATACCTTGTATCGCTTCCTCATACGTATCCGGCTCGTTATCCTCAATAAGATTGATATCTACATGAGATGAGATCAGAAACTCATACCTCTCAGGTTGTTTTCTGACTCTCTCCAATATACGTGGTTCTTATGTATTAGAAGATTGTCATACAGTCTCATTCCTGATGAACTGTTCGTGTTCAGTTTGGGAGTCGGTGCCAGGAATAGTATCACTATAATTTTCATTGAGTTCTATTTTCCTCCCACTTACCACTGCATTTAGGAATTCTTTTTCAAGGAAACCCGCATGTAGAGTAACAAATACCTTGTTCTCTTGTGGGTTGTAGAAGTAATATCCTTTGATTTCCCTAGGATAACCTACAAATAGGCATTTATTTGATTTCGGTTCTAGTTTGGTACCATCCAAACGTATTACATATGCCCAGCATCCCCAAATCTTCAGGAATATGAAACTTGATTTATTTCCTGTCCATATTTCATATGGAGTCCGTTCAATAGACTTTGACAAAACCTTATTCAAAATAAGTATTGCACAGTTTAATGCGTATTCCCAGAAGGAAATCGGTAGCTCAGTGCGACTCATTATAGACCTTACCAAGTCCAATAAAGTTCAGATACACAGTTTAATTGAGGTGTTCCAGGAGGAGTCCACTGTGAAAGAATACGATACTCTTTCAAGTAATCGAGAAACTCATTGCTTAAGTATTCTCCACCACGGTATGACCGCAATAGTTTAATACTTTTACCTTTTTTTTCTACTTCGTGTCGAAACTCTTTGAATTTCTCAAAAGCTTTTAACTTGTGTCTCATAAGATACACATTACCATAACGTGATGCATCATCTGTAAAGCTTACGAAGTATTCATATCCATCTCTAGTCTGGCTAGACATGAGCCCACATATGACACTATGAACGAGGCTAACAGTTCGGTGCCACGAACACCTTTACCACTAAAAGGCTTTTTAGGCATCTTACCTAATAAATAAGATTTGCAGACATCATATGAATTAGGATCAAATCCATCCAAGTATCCACTCTTCGAAAGCGTGGATATACGAGTCTTATTTATATGTTCCAAACGACAATGCCACATATAAGTTTCATCTGTTTTACTCATTTTGAGTTTTTTGTTTGTCATGTTATATGTTTAAGATTCATTTATATTCAAAATATAAAGACCATTATTTACATCAGCAGTGCATATCTCAAAATCATCTTTATAAACAAAACACCTTGTGTTCCTGAATACAAATGTATACCCACAATGGGTTAAACAAGATACATATATAATATTTCTAGTCAAACTAGCTACATAATAACAGTATGATAAAGTAAGTATATGCCCCGATTGAAAATTCAAAATATAGGTCCCAACAGCCAAAACGGAGACTCTAGTCCCATTTCCAACACGGAGGTCGATCTCTCCTAAAGCAGTCTCCTACTAATCTGCAGATCCTGCACATCAGCACATATATGAGTACCACATCCAGAATAAAAAATCCAATTTTTAAAACTAGAAGTAGACATGTTTATTTCAATAACAAACATACCTGAAGCTGGTGTCTTGACCGCCTTCACTTCCTTCATGTGCGCCTTGTACTCACGACAGTCACGCTTCCAGTGACCCCGTTTGCCACACTATAGGCAGACATTTTTGGATTTGTCATTTGCCTTCCCAGAAGACTTTGATGATTTGGCCTTGCTTTTTCTTTTCTTCTTCTTCACACCTCCAGAAGCCTTTGGCCAAGCCTTGCCTTTCTGAGATGTCGAAGTGAAGTGCGCCTCACGCTTCTTGCCCTTTAAAAGCTCTTTTTCCTCATATTTCAGCATTGCCATCAACTCTCCAAGGGTATTTTCTTGGTTCATCATATTATAGTTCATGATGAACCCGCTCCAGCTATTAGGAAGAGACTGTAAGATCAAATCTATGGAAGTCTCAGCCTCAAAGGTTATGCCCAGCTGACCCAACAATTCGATGTTAGTAATCATCTGCAACACATGGTGGTTGACAGATGTACCCTCTAACGTACGAGAGCGAAAGAGCTTATTCTGCAATTCATACTTTTGAGATCTAAGGTTAGATCTATGAAGGTCCCTTAATTTCAATATCATTTCATAGGGATCCAATCCCTTATTTTGACGACGAAATTGAGGGGTCATTGCAGCAAGCATGACTGATTGAGTAGTTAAGTTGTCATCATTGTGAGTCTTCCAAAGCTCAAGCTAAACTGGCTGCTCAATTCCGGGCTTAGGCCCGAGAGGTCTCTCTATCGTATAGAGTAACTTCTCATCCCCAGGACAATCCTGAGGTTTATATCCCAGTCAGGAAAGTTCTCACAGTTAAAGACATTTTCGCCTATGATAATGTCTCTAACGTTGATCTTTCCAGCCATCTTAATTGTAATAGTCTAACTATTCAATCAACGATTTCGGGTACAGTCCAACTGTTAAAAGAAAATAATAAAATATTAGTCCAACAATATAAATATAAAATGATGAAAATAATTTAAAAGCACGTATTTGACAAGTATTAAACGAAATTGAAAATTCAATACGGGCCTCCCACTATTTTTTGGCGAGCCTACTCGAGAAACCTAGTTTCCTAGTGGGCTAGGATCCCGTTAAATAACACACAACCTTGACTTTGGCCAACAAGCTGTATGAAACTTAACTAGGTAGATTTCTAAGATCAATTGGATCCCATCCAATTCCTAGATCCGGTAGGTGGACCTCCAAGTCCGAAATATATATCCAATATATGAAAATATATCCAATATATTTCCTAACCTTTTCCTCTGAATCAACTAAGCCTTGGCTTTAGCTCAACAAGCTTAATGATTCCAGTTAAGCGCGACCTATTGATAGTGGGAAAGCTTCGTAATCCACGTTGATGTACAGAAGTGACCTTGACTTTGGCCAACAAGTCACAATTGCCCAAGACATGCGATATATAACAAAGCCTTCGTGGTTCAAACACATCCGCGATGGACATTGATCTTGACTTTGGCCAACAAGCCCATGCCAATCTTGGATCTTGAGAAAGAACCACTCAATGGAAGGAAATCGCTTAATATTTGAGTGGGGTTTTTTTTTTTTTTGCGTAAATTGACAACCAATTTATTATTTTTGATTAGGTCTCATCATACACCCTTAAGCATGCATTCTAAAAGCATAATAAGGCGTGAAATAAATTAATAATGATATGCAGATGGATATATAACAAATTATTCCTAGAAAAAAACTCTTTTTTTCCTCTCTCCCGCTAGCACTATTTTTACTTCTACTCAATTACATAATAAATTGAAGAAACCTCATTTACAACGAGGGGAATTGGTGAGAAGAGAAATACAAAGAGTAAATAGATAATAGACTGGACACGCAGGTCCAATTTAATAAATTCTAAATTTGTTACAATAATTTCCAAAATTACCTCCACCCTTCTAATATCCATCCAATATATATTATTCATACAATACATCCAAGTATTCACACAAAGCATGTCATTCAATCAATCTAATCCAATTATTTAATCTTTAAATTAATGACCATCCAATGTTCAAACAACGATTTGATTTGCCGAGTCCAACTAGTTTAAGAATAAATACTCAAAGTGCGTATTCTTGAATTATATCGAACTATAATTTTAAATCTAATTTAATTTATATTCAATACTAATTCAAATTCAATTCCAAATTAAATAATTACACTTATATATGTGCCTTTTAGATTTAGATTCTAAATTTAATCTAAATGGGTCTCAAAGTCCCAATTAGTATCCAATACTATTTTAATTAATGTCCAATGGGCTTTTAATTAATTCTCAAGGCATGAGCTTTGCCAGTAGGGATCAAACCCAAAATGCCAAGGCCCAATAAGGAATCACCCTTTTAGCCAAAAATCAATTTAGGCCCATTTGGCCCAATTAAATTATTAAAAGGCCCAAAAGTTATATTTGGACTTTATGCAAATGGTTTTAGGCCTAATAAGGAATCACTCTTTTGCCCAAAACCAAACTTGGCCCAATCAAGCCCATTATGCCCAAATTCAACAAATTAGCCCAATCCAATTTTAAAGACTAATTTAATTAATATAACATTCCAAATATCACATTAATTTTAATTAAAGTGTAATTACAATAATTAATTAATTAAACTAATATTTTTAAAATATCAATTAAACTAATTAATCAAGTTTTATTATTCAATTCATGTCCAACATAATTGAAGCAAAATCAATCTATTCATGCATGATGTAGCTCACGACAATATGAGAAAATAATATCCAATTTTTGATTTCAATCAAATTAAATATTCAATCAATATTCATTTCATGCTTTAAACTTATCCAATAGACTAAAATCAAAAAATCACCATGATCATAATTAAGGGTTTGCAAAAAAATCTCTAATGAGGAATGAGAAGTTCACTGTAAAAAGAGAGAGATAGGAGAGCTTTTATGTTTTTGTAATTTGGTTTTCTAAAAACAATTACAATTACCAAAGTCAACTTGCTAAAATTGGCATATGCTTTTCTAAAAGCAAAAACAAAAGTGTTTGAGGGAAAATGGTATTAAATGCCCTCAACCACTTCCATCACTCAAGTAGACACTTGATGTAAGTTGGTGGGCCCCACTTTAAATTCAAAATTCAAGTGGGCTTGCTCAACACACTTCGGGCTCGGGTTCGTTTAATCTGATTAAACGAATTTTCCGTTGCGATGTAATTAAATCCAATTTATATAAATAATTATGTCTGGCAAAATTATTACGAAAGTCGCTCGCGAATTAATTCTAAATTAATTTGTTCGCCCGAATTAAAATCCAAATTTAATTCCGCTTTGAAATCCGATTTCAATTAATATATCTAACATATTATTTAATCGATTAATTTCAAATTAATCGCGTTCTCTCTTCTAATTGAATTTTATCCCAGATAAATTCTTGCCGCAATTAATCCTAGATTAATTTTCTCTCTCTTATAATTAATTCCAGATTAATTCTGTTCAAGTCAAATGTCATCGGTGAATCTTTGGGAAGCGACCCAAGAGATCCCTGGATATATTGGCAGTAAATGCAGTCATCCGACTATCCGAACACGTGTGTGCCCCGTGCCACATTCTTACCGGTGTAAAAGACATGCTTGGCTTCTAGCAAAGCACCGTGCCTACCCAATTCTCTGAAATATTCAACGAAGAATATGTAATCTTTATCAAGTGTAGTATACTAAGTATAACGTATTACTATCCAGTATCGGATGTCACATGCTAGGCCTGAGGCTGGAATTGTGTCTGTCCCGTACGGAGCATATATCAGATCACTAGTAACTAGTCTATGTAATCAAATAATCATGACATTGTCATATTATCCCGATAGCTGCAGCATATTAGAGTACCAGTTTTGTATCCTGCGTGATCATCATCTCCATATGACTGAAGTGACACTTCTATCTTGACATCACACCTAATACACTACGATTCTCAGTAAACCCAGAAGAGGCGTACACAGAACCTGTTAAAGCCCTGGACGACTAAAACCAAAGCATACTGATTGTCGCAAGTATTAGCGATGCAAGTCTCTGGTTAAGACTACATACACCTACCCTGATTTGGAATCCCATAGACACATAGTCATACTACCAATGGGATTCCGATGGGTTATCCAGAGCGAAGCTGTTCCCGGTATAACGGCTAATAGAACCTCCTATCACACTTGCATAAGTATCCAATATTTAAATATATGAGAACTATGCCGTTAAGCTTCCATAACGCGCATAAGTGCAATACTAGTCTATTCCGCATTATTGATGTCCAGTCTCAATAATACTACGCTAGGGATATTTAATGATTAAATCGTTCGTGGATTGAATATTGTCTCATATCTTATTAATCCGGAACTAATCATAAGGACTTTTATCATTTATATATCAAAGTAATCTAATTACAAAATGATAAAATAGCAATTTTCTTTGTCACATAGTTAATTTGTACAAAAATCACAATGTCTTTTACAACTAGAGATGTTATGGGTCACAATTGTCCAATAATTCTTGTAGTTGTGATTTCTAGAACTGGGTGGAAGATAGGGCATTTAAAAGTATTTTGGATTGCTCCACATTTCATTCACTTTCCTTTCACACCAGTCTTACAAGACCCCCTTTTTTTGGTGGGTTGCAAGAGAATATCGATTTTTTTTATGAGAATAGGTAAGGAAAAACGAATTTACTCTTTCTAGAAATTAAAAAAAAGAACCCAATTACTTAAATCAATCTATTGAGCCCCGAATGCACTCTGGTAGGAATGAAGGTACTAAAAAAAACTTAGATTGTCGATATCGATCGAATTTGTATACATCCCTCGAAAGACGATCAAAAGCTAGGCGACAAGACTTTTCACGAGATGATAGGAGTAGACTTCCATTCCTTCAGTCGATAGCTAAATTTTTGTGACATTCATTACAAAATTCTAGTTAAAGTTCAGTTTTGAAAACCAAAATATTGATAGCCAAAATATAGATGTCCTAACTCTTGGATTGTACAACAATAGGCTTAGATCCTCATCGGGGTGTGGGCTATAAAAAACCACCATCAACATCTGTCCCATATTCATTTGTACCAATGAAATTTGTGAGTTGGTGCTGGGAAATTTATAAAAGATGGTGGTATAAGTACAAGACTGCCAACCTGATGTCCTCGGAGAGGAATCTCCTCATGTTGATTTTCAACTCCATCTATATCGAGCAATTTCAGCTTCACCGCCTCGGGGTGGGTTACTTGTTTATTGCCAAAAATGATCTTTTTGATGTTCTGCTTTCCTATCATCGTTATCCGAAAAGAAATCTAGGGTTTTGGAAAGGCCCTAGGAATACGTGAAGCCATAATCTCCTCTCTTAAATGCTCACATCAAATCCATCAAATCACAACTGCTCTCTTATTTTATGCATGCAAAATGTCACCCAAATGTGGTTTGCCCACTTAAACATTGGTTGGCTAAGATTATCCGAGCATGTGGCATACATTAATGCCCTTAGTTTGAAATTAGCGGCTTAAATCAACCAGAGGTGCCTATAAAAAGGCTTTTTCCCCTTCTTTACCACATTTACCACATGTTTCATTTTCTAAAAACTCTCTGAAATAAAGTTCAAGCTCTCTTCGTATTCATCAAGAATCAATTCCAAGTTCTCTTCTCCAGTCATTATTCTTCTACAAACTGTAAATATGTTCCCGACCACTCTCTGTTTTGTTGTTTTGAACATGCTCTTATTTCTTAGAAAATGAAAGATGGATCTGTGGTTGTGCTGTATGACAAATCTATTTTTATTATTTTTATTGGTTTTTGGTTGTTGAAAATATTTTTTTCTGGGTTTTTTTTTTTAGTGTCCTACACATGCCCAAGGTCTCTAAACAATGATTTGTGTGTGAATATATCAAGTAAAGTTTACGGAATAACTTACATTGATCAAATGAGAATTTTTCAAAAACTCCTTGGATGTAGAAGCTCCAAGCTTAATATTGAGTTCAAAACTCTTGGGTGAGTTTTCTTATCACCTCACAAGACTCCTAAAGTGATAGCTTTAATGGAAAAATTGAAGAAATTTTTTCCATATTGAGAGATGAAGTAATCGACCAAATGGAGAGAGGAATGAGATAAATAGTTCACTTTCCAAAAGTTGTGTGTTGTGTTGAATAAATGCTTCATTTATAATGCCCAACCATTTCCATCACATGTCAAACAGTTGATGTAAGTTGTGGGTCTCACCATTTTAAATTCCAAATTCAAGTTGTCTTAAACAACACACTTTGGGCCCGGGTTCGTTTAATCCGATTAAATAAATTTTCTGTCGCGACGTAATTAAATCTAATTTAATTAAATAATAATACCTAGCAAAATTATTACGAACGTCGCATACGAATTAATTCCAAATTAATTTGTTCCCTCGAATTAAAATCCAATTTAATTCTACATTGAAATCTGTTTTCAATTAATATATCTGATATATTATTTAATCAATTAATTCTAAATTAATCGCGTTCTCTCTTCTATATGAATTAATCTCAGATTAATTCTTACCGTAATTAATCCCAGATTAATTTTTTCTCTCATAGTTAATCCCAGATTAATTCTATTCGAGTCAAATATCATTGGTGAATCTTTGGGAAGTGACCCAAGAGATCCATGGATACATTGGTAGTAAATACGATCATCGGACTATCCAAACATGTGCGTACCCCGTACCATATTCTCACTGATTTACAAGACATGGTTGGCTTATAGAAAAGCACCGTGCCTACCCAATTCTCCATAAATATTCAACAAAGAATATATAATCTGTATCAGGTGTATTATACTATGTATTACGTAATACGATCCAGTATCGGATGTCACATGCTAGGCCCAGGGCTGGAATTGTGTCTGCCCCGTACAAAACATATATCGGATCCCACGTAAATAGTCTCTATAATCGGATAATCATGACATAGTCATACTATCCCGATAGCTACAACATATAAGAGTACCAGTACCGTATCCTGCGTGATCATCATCTCTATATGACTGGAGTGATACTCTCATCTTGACATCACATCCAATACACTACGATTCTCAATAAACCAAACAGAGGCGTACACTGAACCTGTTAAAACTCTGGACAACCAAAACCAAAGTATACTGATTGTAGCAAGTATTAGCGATGCAAGTCTCAAGTTAAAGGCCACATACACCTACCCTGATTCGGATTTCCATACACGCATAGTCATAATACCAATGGGACTCCGAGGGGTCTATCCAGAGTAAAGTTGTTCCTGGTCCAACGGCTAACAGAACCTCCTATCACACTTGCATAAGTATCCAATACTTAAATATATGAGAACTAGGCCGTTAAGCTTCCATAATACGCACAAGTTTAATACTAGTCTATTCTGCATTATCGATGTCCAGTATCGATAATACTACGACTAGGGATATTTAATGATTAAACCGTTCGTGGATTAATGTCCAGTATCGATAATACTACGACTAAGGATATTTAATGATTAAACCGTTCGTGGATTAATATTGTCTCATATCTTATTAATCCAGTACTAACCATATGGACTTTTATCATTTATATATCCAAGTAATCTAATTACAAAATGATAAAATAGTAATTTCCTTTGTCACATAATTAATTTGTATAAGAACACAATGTCTTTTACAAATAGTGATGCTATAAGTCATTATTTGTCCAATATTTTTATTCTGGATTTGTTTGTGATAAGGCATATTTTTGTGTTTCTAGAGTTTATGGCACGATTTGTGAGTAATATGTGCATATAATAGGTAGAGTCATACTTACCATGAGTTAGAGCCATTTCCACTGCGCGAGGCACCAATTCGACCCTATAGGTCCCACAACCACCCCGACACTTTTGGCTCCCATAAACGATCCTGACTCCCACATGAGTTGGGAATTTTAATTTCAAGTAGTCGCTTGACATTGCCGCTCTTGAATTCATCATAAAAGGCCTCCCTAGAATCACCTCAAATTTGGTCAAGCAATCTACCACCGTGAAATCCATCATGAAGATCTGAGTATAAGGGCTTGTTCCAATAGTCATGGTAAGTTATGCCTGACCTAGAGGAGTAATAGTCGATCCCCCAAACCCATAAAGTGGGGTAGCATCTTTTACACCCCAACCCATTAAAGGCCTCATTAAATAATACCCACTGCGCTCCATGTGTCCACTAGTATCTTATTCACATCCGACCCGCCTATATTAGTAGTGATTATAAGCGTGTCATCATGAGGGTAACTTACTCCCTTAGCATCATCTTTTGTGAACATTACCAGGACATGTCAGACTTTCTGAATCTTCAGGGCCATATCATTGTTAAACACCTCGAGACTATTGATACTGTGATAATTCTTCTTGACCCGATTTGAATCTCCAGCTAGGGTTCTTCCTCTTGGTATAGTGAACATCAATCGCTGATCCCGATGATGTCTAGCTCTCATGTCTTCATGATCTATACACTCCTTTAAGTAGTCATTTCTCACCAGATTCTCAACCTGTTCCTACAAGTCTTTATACCTCTCAGTCTTGTGGCCTCTCACATTACGATGAGAGTAATAAGCCTTGTTGTTCATTCTATCAACTATGATCGATCTCGATTCTGGTTCTCTTAATAGTCATTTATCTTGTATCACATGAGCCACCTGAGATAAAGGTCTGTTAAAGGCTGCGTATGTTGTGCCTCCCGTCATTTAGGAAACCTTGATTGGGGGGCTTTCTTTCTGGCACTGGGTTCCTCTGAACTAGAAGCCTGAATCCCTACCTCAGACCATTGCCTCTCCAATCGCTGTTATCTCGATGGTCATCCATTCTTACTTTCTTATTCTCCTAAGGGTTTCCTCATCGGGCTATTTTCTCCTCATATTCTAACATCATAAACTTTCTAGCCTACTCTAGGGTCGTGGCTTAGTCTGGTACCTCTTGGATTTTAAGGTGGGATTGTAAGAGCGAAACGAGGTTTACCGTTATGCTTATGGCATCGGCGACCACTGCACTATTGGGCTCGCAACCTGTAAAGAGTACAGATAGGCCCATCAAAATGACTAACTAGAGAATAAAGGAGTCGCTACCCAGTATGAAATACTCAGAATGATTTAAGGCCACACCACATCCCTCGTAAGGTCCAACCTTAACCCTATTTGGGTTCAGAATGGTCTCTTACTGATGTCAGTATATTATTTATGATCAAAGGAAGTATCATTATATCTTATAATGTAAGTTCACACACAACAATAATTTAAAGGCATGTGAGTTGCGCAAACATGAATGACAAAAGAACAGTAAATAAAATAAGTAAATATCTCTATGTTATTATAACAGTTGATAAAGAAATAATATTGAAATAAATCTAGGAATACATCTCATGGGCTTGGTCTTAATGAGGCCTAGCCAGATATATGCACCACATATGTATATCCATCGAGACTTACTAAAAGTCTGGCTAGATATACTATGTATATCAGAAACACATAAATATGTCATTCATAACAGTGGTAAGCATTATAAAGCAAAATCCCATAATGACACATAAGGAAAATAAGCGTAATAATAAGCAATAATTAGAGAAATATAGTGACACAAACAACATAGAAAACATCGTAGTTGTAAAGAGAAATGTATATACTACATGTTCACATGTCGATGATAAAAAAAATGACCATAGTAGTTATGCAACGACATACCAATGATCAAAAAATAAAATAACAACATTAAAATCATATATGTGCAGAGACAGGGTATACCTCTCATCGGCTTGGCCTCGGAGAGGCCTAG
>SKCR01022074.1:0-15209 GCA_019454045.1 Zanthoxylum bungeanum
AATATCTTAGATGGATATGTCCGGAGAATTGGGTAGACTTTGGTGCTTTGCTAGAAGCCAACCTTGTCTTGTAAATCGGTAAAACGTAGTACTTAGTTACTCACGTGTTTCGGATAGTCCGATGACCGATTTGACTGCCACATATCTGGGATCTCATGGGTCGCTTCCCAAAGATTCACCGATAACGTATGACTCCCGCACTTATATTAATCTGGGATAATAAGATGAGAGAGAAAATTAATACTGGGATTAATTACGGAGATATTTTATCAGGGATAAATACTATAAAAGAGAGATAACGATTAATTTAGAATTAATCGGTAAATTAATTATATTTTGATATATTAAATGAAATTGGATTTCGACGCGGATTAAAATTAGATTTTAAATTCGGGCGAGCGAATTAATTTAGAATTAATTCGTTAGCGACGTGAATAGTGATTTCGCTAGGCGTAATCATTGAATTACGACGCGACAGAAAATTCATTAATTTGGAATTAGTGAAACCGAGCCCGAGATTATTTACGAGCACATTCGCATTTCGAATTCGAGCGCGACTCGTCAAATCAAGCGTCAATCGCTAGTCGAATCTAGCGTCACATCAAGCGTCAAATCATGTCACTTTGAGTGATGTGACACTTGATTGATTGATGGGATTGATTGATTGCGAGTGATGGATGTGATTGGTTACTCAACGAGTGTTAAACACTCAAGCTCACATTTGTCATTTGGAATGAAAAATTTGCCTATTTGACTTTTTGTTTTTGGTATATGTTTTTAGGAAAAACATATTACAAAACAATTAATCACAATTCAACTTTTTCTTCTCTTTCTCTCCCTCTCTCCTCACGCATTTCTTCTTGTTCTTGAGGCAGTGAACTGCCGATGGAAGCAAAGGAAAAATGGAGGGAAGCAAGTGTGTTTTGTGGCAAACAAGAGTGCTAGCACACTCCGAGATCAATGCGAAGGTGATAGGAAGCTTACCCATGAGCCGGGATTCAAATGATGAAGCTTGGAGCTTCAAATCTTGAAGATAAGGGGCGAATTACACTGTTCACAAGCAACCCACTGCCGCCCATTACAGTGGGCAGAATTTCGTTTTTGTTGCCACCTTCGTCGCTCAAACCGCTCGATGTAAGTATTCCGCACTTCCGTCGTTGTATTCACTTATGATTCATGCTTGAGTTTTGATCTTGGGACCCTATAGAAACTCCAACAATGGCATCAAGAGCTTTGGTTAAATGCATGAAAAAGTTAGGGCTAAAATTTGGGCAAACTTGATTTTGAGCATGATAAATAAATTGGATGGATTTGTATGCTTAATTGTGTTTGAATTGAAGATTGATTGGGTCATTTCAACAAATTGTGATTGGATTCATTTTTTTCCCCAAATTACCTCCTTGGCCGAAAATGTGATGCCCTTTAATGTCTTGGGATTTTTTGATTTTCGACAATTGGATGTGTTGGAAATTATTCGGGATGATGATTTAGATGTCGATTGCGGAATCAATTGGATTGAATTCGAATCGGACGAAAAATCCCCAAACTGCCAAGTAATGTCATAAAGCTTGAAATTGGGTAAAATTGATTTGGAGCATGCAATTATGAATTGGATGATAAAGTATGCTTGAATGTATTTTAATTGATGATTGGTTGGATCAATTTGATTAAATATTGTTTGGAACAAATTTCCCCAATTTTGATGTGTTGGCCGAATAGGAGAATGCCCTAAATCTTGGTAATTTTGTTTCGTTGATCATTGGATGACTTGAAACGATTGAGGATGTTGATTTAATGTTAATTTGGATTGAATTGGATTGAATTCGGAATTGACATAAAATTAGTCCACATTACCGAGAGTATTAAAGCATGTAATGGGTTTGATTTTAATCTTAATGTGTTGGACATGTGATGATGAAAATGAGCATGATTAGTTAGCCTAATTTGTGTTTTAGAAATGTTAATTATGGTGATTAATCATGATATACACTTTAGGTAATTAAATTGCGAAATTGGATTTGCGTAATTTAATTAATTGGGCTAATTTTGGAAATTGAGCTTGAATTGTTGTTATTGGGCTTATTGGGCTTTGTTGTACAAAGTTCGGTTTAGGCAAAATTGGTTGGATCCAATTGGGCCCAAAACCGCATCCATAAGCCCAAATGCAACATAATGAACCTTTGTAATTTAATTGGGCCTAATGGGCCAAAATTAATTTAAGGCTTATGGGGTAAATCCCGGATTGGACTTTGGTTGCGGGTTTGACCCGAGTTGACCAAAATTCCACGCCTTAAGAAATTAATAAAAGCCCATTGGACTTTAATTAAGTTGACGTTGGACGTTAATCGGGCTTTGAGACCCGTAACAATTAAATTTGGAATTTAATTAGTAAAAGGTTTATTAATAAAGTGTGATATTTAATTTGAATTAATAGTGAATTAGAATTAAATACAATTTAATTGGATTTAATTGTGTAGTTTAATTTAATTCTAGAATTTGTACTTTAAGTACTTATTCGTAAAAACGAATTTTGACTCGAACAAAATCAAATCGTTGTTTGAACATTGGATGATCATTAATTATCAAGATTAATAATTGGATTAGATTGATTGATAACATGCTTGAGTGAATACATGGTTGTGATGCATGAATAATGTATATCGGATGGATATTAGATGGGTGGGGCAATTTTAGAAATTGTTGTAATAATTTGATTTATAAATTGGACCTGCGTGTCCAGCCTTATCACCTCCTATTCTTTGTATTCTCTTCTCACCTATTCCCCTCAATACAATGAGGTTTCTTTAGAAGTGTAGTGTATGGTAGAGAATATATTTGTGCTAGCGGGAGAGAGAAAGTGAGAGATTTGATATAGGATCAATGTGTAAAATATTCATCCACATATCATTATTATTTTATCATATGCGCTTTATTATGTGTTTAGAATGCATGTTTAAGGGTGTTGATGATGAGACCTTAATAAGATAATAATTGGTTGCCAATTTGCACACGACAAAAAAAACCCTAATCAAATATCATGCGTTTTTCCTTCCATTGAGTGATTCTTGCTCAAGATCCTAGATTGGCATGGGTTGTTGGCCAAAGTCAAGCCCTTGTCTGTCGAAGATGTGTTTGAATCACGAAGGCTTTGTTACATGTCAGTGTCTGTCCAAGTTGTGGTTTGTTGGCCAAAGTCAATACCACTTCTTGTCCATCGACATTGATTATGAAGTTTTCCATGGTCAATGGGTCGCGCTTGACTGGGATCATTAGGTTTGTTGTGCCAAAGCCAAGGCCTAGTTTGATTCAGAGGAAAAAGGTTAGGTAATACATTGGATGTATTGGCATATATAAGATATATGTTTAGGATTTGGAAGTCCACCTACTGGATCTAGGAATTGGATTGGATCCAATTGATCTTAGAGATCTACCTAGTTAATTATCATACAATTTGTTGGCCAAAGTCAAGATTGTGTGATATTTAATGGGATTCTAGCCCACTAGGAAACACGGTTTCCCGAGTACTCGACAGAGGGTTAGAGGCTCGCCGAAAAATAGTGGGAGGCAAGAATTGAATTGCAATACTCGTTCAATTACTCGCCATACACGCTCATTTAAATTATTTCGTCATTAGATTAAATGTTAGTTGGACTAATATTTAAATTGTTGTTTTATTTAACAGTTGGACTGTATTATAGTTGATTATATATAATTGGATTATATTAATCAATATATTTGAATTAATTAATTTCAGATTACAGTTGATTTTATAATTGGATTATAGTAATTAATGTAATTGAGGTTATTAATTTAGATTATATTTGATTATATAGTTGGACTATTATAATCATTATAATAAATAGTACCACAAATCGTTGATTAAATAGTTGGACTATTAGAATCAAGATAGATATGAAAGATTAATGTTTAAGACATAATCCTGGGTGAAAATGTATTTAAAGACTTTAATTTTCAATCGGGAATAAATTTTCAGGATGGTCCTGGAAACTAATTAATTATTTTTATTTGATAAAATAAGCCTAAGATCGGAGTTAAGCAAATAAGTGGAACATGATATTTGGAATATTCATGTAATGATAACTTTAGTGCTTAATCCATAATACTTGTCATATAGACTCCTTAATTTCTTTATCAGAACTAAGGATTAGATTCTTAAAGTATGATATTGAAATTGAAGGATATTCAAGATTAGATCTTGGAAGTACTTTTAAAAATTGCAATAAATAATTCTTGGAGAATTAAAGACTATTCTCAAGGAGATAAAGTCAAAATTTGCAATTAGGCAAGTAGTGCAAGGCACACCTTACTTCAATATTCTGGAAACCCGAGGCTTGGTCAAAGGCAACTGGAATATTGAAAATGACAAAGGCAAAATCATTACAGTCTTCTTGAAGATAAATGACATATCCCAAAATGTCTGCACAATTGTGGCAAACGGAATCGCGAAGCGTGACTGTCGTTTGGACAAAGCAGACATGAAGGAATTGAAGACGAGCAAGGCTCTGACTTCAAATATGTTTGTCAAAATTATGTTCATTACTAGTATTAAAATTGGATTTTTTAGATACTTGATATGGTACATAATAAATATATATATTGATGTTCAGAATCTGCTATTAGCAGGATTAGAGAACTGTTATAATGTAACTAGTTTGACTAGATACATTATCTCTTTATCAGTGTTTAACCCACTGCGGGTGAACCTTTATATTTTAGAACACTAAAGTGTTTTATTATATAAGGATGATATTGAGATAAACACATTAGATGTGAATAACAGAATTTAACTTTGAATATAAACAAATCTCAAATATATATAATGACAAACAAATAGCTCAAAATGATTTGATCAGAAGAAACTAATTATGGCATTGTTGTCTTTGGAACACAATCGAACACAGACTCGTATATCTACACTTTCGAAGAGTGGGTACTCGGACTGCTTTGATTCCAATCAAATAAAGTCTATGAATCTAGTTTTATTGGGCAATATGCCTAAAACACTATTTACTTGGTAAAAGTGTAAATGCCACCGATCTATAAGCCCTAGTTCATAATGAAGCAAGTGGGCCCATGTCTAGCTAGGCTAGATATGGATATGAATATTTCGTGACCTTACGGATGTGGCATCGCGTTATGGTTATGTGTTTCTTTTGAAGAACACGAATCGGAAACTTTTAGAGTTTCGATACGAAATAACAAACAGATCGACTATAGTATTATACCATCACGGTAAGACCGTAATGGAAAATACTTAAGCAGTAAGTTTCTTATATACTTGAAAGAGTATAGTATTCTTTCAAATGAGGACTCCTCCCGGAACACGTCAAAGTGACGGTGTGTCCGAACGGATTAACCGAATCATGTTAGACATGATAAGGCTAATCATGAGTCGCTCTGAGCTACCATTTCCTTCAACGGATAAGTTTAACAGTGCAATAACTTATTTAGAATAAGGTTCCATAATAATCTGTTTGACAGATTACATATTAGATATGAACGGGAAAGAAACCGGGTTTCTCATTCCTGACCATTTGGGATGCTAGGCATATGTTTGGATAATACCAACTAAAACCCAAATTGGATAAGTGTAAATTGTAGGCTATCCTAGGGATACCATAAGTATTGTATTTATACATCTCACCACCAGAGAGCAATTAGATTTGTTGCTCACCATGCAGTTTTCCTGAGAGGAATACAGACATGCAGTGGTAAGTGGGAGGATAGTAAAACTCGATGAAAATCGGATAATACTATTCAAGGCACCTATTCCTAATGGAACATAAATAGTTCATCAAGGATGAAACTATTCCATTAATCTTCGAGTACACAAGAACCACGTAGATCGAAGAGAGTCAGAAAACAACCTGGGGTATGGGTTTCTGATCTCACCTCATAAAGATGTTAATCTTGAAGGTATACCAACTGATTACGTATGAGGTAGTGATACAAGGTATCGACTCCCTATTATGACAAAGTGTCATGAGTCCGAAATGGATTCCATGTATATCAACAAGTTTGGATACTAGTTGATGTACCATAAGACATTGTGCCTATTGGTACTTTATAAGTCTTCAAGGAAGACATACATGGAAGGCAACATACCAACGTACTAAGCTAGGCTTGTAAGAAAAAGGTTAGAGTTTATCAACATTGTGTTGATTCCGACGAAACCTTTTACCTGTTGCCATTGTAAATCCATTTGGATAATGCTTGCTAAAGCTGTGTATTTCATTTATGAAATATGACAGCTTAACGGAAAATCGCTTTCCTGAAAAGGAAACCTTTCGGAGGATGTTTATAACATCCTGTCGGTTTTGTCGTACCATAACAAGCAAACAAGGTTTGCAGGTATATCGATCCATGTTTGGATTGAAGCAAGCATAGGTTCTAGGAATTATCTTTTTGATGTAATCATAATGGAGTATGATTTAATTCAAAACGAAATGATTCTTGTGTTAATAAAAGGGTTAGTGGGAGTGCATTGACATGAATGTCATGTAAGATAATGATAATATGTCATTTCTTGGAAATGATATTCCCGTAAAATAATTGGTGAAAGCTTGGCTTTCCTGATAACGACTATAAGTCGTAACAAAGGTATTATACAATAGTATAATGGTACAGTGAGGTTGAAATCTTCCAAGCAAGATACTGTTGCCGAATAAACAACTAATGCGGATTTTGCTGCAGCTGAGGCAGCAATAGAAGCCATTTGGATCGATAATAAATCTAATTAGATTAGATATAGTTCTTTTAGCGGCTGAGCTAGGCGTCAGCACAAGCTAAAGAATTAATGGTCTCATCGACGATCCAGATATATACTTCGATATTCATATGATTCGTTCGGATCATACATCATGGCGATGTGATGATCGTGAAATCGCGTCAGACGATAATCATGCAAATCCGCTGACGAAAATCTTTTCTCAGCAATTTGAGCGAACCGTACATAGTTCGGGTGTTAGACACTCGAGTGACTGGCTATGTGCCAAGTGGGAGATTGTTGGATAATATGACCCATAGCGTCACTATTTGTACATATCATGGTGTTTGTTGTACAAATTAACTATGTGACAAGGAGATTGCACTCTTATCATTTGTGATTAGATCACCTAGATATATAAATGAAGAGAGGTCCATATGATTAGTTCCTGGATTGAGAATGATATGAGACAGTATCAGTCCACGAAGGATTAATCATTAAATATCCCTAGCTGGAGTAATATCGAGACAGGACATCGATAATGCGGAATAGGCTAGTATTGCACTTGTGCGCGTTGTGGAGGGCACAACGGCATAGTTCTCATATATTTAAGTATTAGATACTTATGCAAGTGCGATAGGAGGTTGTGTTTCACCGATGGTAGGGAAACAGCTTCGCTCTGGATAGACCCCTCGGAATCCCATTGGTATTATGACTATGTGTCATGGAGTCCGACATCAGGGTAGGTGTATTTGGTCTTAACCTGAGACTTGCACCGCTAATGCTTACGACAATCATATACTTTAGTTGAGGTCGTCTAGGACTCTAACCGGTTCTGTGTACGCCCAACTGCTGGGTATATTGAGAATCGTAGAGTATTGGGTGTGATGTCAAGACGGAAGTATCACTTCAGTCATAGTGGAGATGATGTCACACAGGATACGGTATTAGTGCTCTTAAGTGTTTGCGCAACCATCGGGATATTATGACTAGGTCATGCATATCCGATTATAAGACTAGTAACAAGACATCCGACATGTGCTTCGGACGGGGCAGACACTTATCCACCCCAGTCCTAGCACAATGACTATCCGATACTGGGCCGATATACACAAATACTTGTATACTAACGCTTGATACAGATCTTAAATATTCTTAGATGGATATGTCCGGAGAATTGGGTAGACTTGGTGCTTTGCTAGAAGCCAACCTTGTCTTGTAATCGGTAAAACGTAGTACTTGGTACTCACGTTGTTCGGATAGTCCGATGACCGATTTGACTGCCAACATATCCGGGGATCTCATGGGTCGCTTCCCAAAGATTCACCGATGACGTATGACTCGCACTTATATTAATCTGGGATTACTAAGATGAGAGAGAAAATTAATCTGGGATTAATTACGGAGATATTTTATCAGGGATAAAATACTATAAAAGAGAGATAACGATTAATTTAGAATTAATCGGTAATTAATATATTTGATATATTAAATGAAATTGGATTTCGACGCGGAATTAAAATTAGATTTTAATTCGGGCGAGCGAATTAATTTAGAATTAATTCGTTAGCGACGTGAATAGTGATTTCGCTAGGCGTAATCATTTAATTACGACGCGACGGAAAATTCATTAATTTGGAATTAGTGAAACCGAGCCCGAGATTATTTACGAGCGCATTCACATTTCGAATTCGAGCGCGACTCGTCAAATCAAGCGTCAAATCGCTAGTCGAATCTAGCGTCACATCAAGCGTCAAATCATGTCACTTTGAGTGATGTGACACTTGATTGATTGATGGGATTGATTGATTGCTAGTGATGGATGTGATTGGTTAGTCAAAGAGTGTTAAACACTCAAGCTCACATTTGTCATTTGGAATGACAAATTTGCCTTTTTGACTTTTTGTTTTTGGTATATGTTTTTAGGAAAAACATATTACAAAACAATTAATCACAATTCAACGTTTTCTTCTCTTTCTCTCCCTCTCTCCTCACGCATTTCTTCTTGTTCTTGAGGCAGTGAACCGCCGATGGAAGCAAAGGAAAAATGGAGGGAAGCAAGTGTGTTTTGTGGCAAAACAAGAGTGCTAGTACACTCCGAGATCAATGCGAAGGTGATAGGAAAGCTTACCCATGAGCCGGGATTCAAATGATGAAGCTTGTAGCTTCAAATCTTGAAGATAAGGGGCGAATTACACTGTTCACAGCAGCCCACTGCCGCCCATTACAGTGTGCATAATTTCATTTTTGTTGCCACCTTCGTCGCTCAACCGCTCGATGTAAGTATTCCGCACTTCCGTCGTTGTATTCACTTATGATTCATGCTTGAGTTTTGATCTTGGGACCTATAGAAACTCCAACAAAACCAACCTAGATGTCTCAATTATGCCTGTAGTTGCTTTTCTGTGCTCAATGTGGTATGATTTTCTTTCTCTTTTGTCTCTTTCTTTTTTCTTTTCATTTTGACCTTTTTTTTTCTTTTTTTTTTCAACACACCTACCCTTTAAGGTAGCATTTCTCCTCATGGTGGCCCTAATACTCGCCCATGGGTAGCTTCACGCTTATCGGTTATAGGTGGTTTAATTCTTTTCCTTAGAGACTTTTCTTTTATTTTCAACCATACCACACATCATAACACAAGAAAATCAGGATAGACATTTAGGCGAACGGTCATTCACCGACCTATAATTTCTTCAACTAGTCACTTTGCTAACTACTCAGGTTTTCACTGCTAAGAACCATAATCAAGTGCTTACGAGTCTAACATAGATCAATTACTCAAAGTATCAGATAAAAGCACATCAAGAGTTTATCGTTTCTAAGATTTCTCCCTAAAGCAAACGATTTCATCGTTGGACTTATGTCTAACTATTAAGGACTAAAAACAAACAATTTTTTTTTTTGTTTTTTGTTTTTTGTTTTTTTGCTTTTTGCTGAAGGCCCCCCCAATGGTCTTTCTATCATCGTCGTAAAGTTTTCTGTTCCTCAGTTTCCTTTTCCCCGATATCCATGTTTGCTAAACTCTTCTTGATAAGTCTTCTTTTTCCTAACCCAACGGATATCTATGATGGCTTTTAAGACACAGGGGTTAACATGATGCGTGTATGCATGAGATGTTGGAATTCTCTAAGGTCCCAAGGATCAATTATCAAGCATGAAACAAGTATGAATACATTCAAGGAGTTGCGGAATACTCACAAGGATCGGTTGAGCGATGCGGTGGACAACAAAAATTCTTCAACTCCCTCCTTGTGCATTCGGCAGTGAGGTGAAAACAGTCCACTGTTTTGGCTCTCCAAAATCGGTCCAAGCTCCAAGCTTCTCGAATGGTATTCCAAGCCCATGGGTGGGTTTCCCTATCACCTTCGGATGACTCCGGAGTGTGCTAGCACTTTGATTTTGCAACAAAATCTTAACTTTTTTCTTCAACCTAGCTCACGGCAAAAACCAGTAAAAGGGAGAAGAGAAGGCCCTTGGCCGAGAGTGATGAAGAGAGAAGGAGAGAAATTGTGAGAGAGAGATAATAACTTGGTTGGTGAGAAAAATGTATCATATACACCTTTTTAATTTTCCAAAAACATTTACCATTTTATATTTCCAAAAGTCAAATGGCATAAAGTTTTCCCAACCACTCTATCACTATTCACATCATTCAATCAAGTTGTCAAGTCACATCACTCAAAGTACGCTTGATTTGACTTGCGTGCCGTACTCGAATTTGAAATGCGATTGCGTTCGCAAACAATCCCGGGCTCGGGTTCGCTAATTCCAAATTAACGAATTTTCTGTTGCGTCGTAATTAAATCTAATTTAAGTAAATAATCATGCCAAGCATAATTACTATTCACGTCGCTAACGAATTAATTCTAAATTAACTCGTTCGCCCGAATTAAAATCCGATTTTAATTCCAAGAACCTAATGCTTGCTTCAATCCAAACATTGATCGAATAACCTGCAAACCTTGTTTGCTAGTGTAGGTACGACAAAACTGACAGAATGTTATAAATATCCTCCGAAAGGTTTCATTTTTAGGAAAGAGATTTTTCCATTAAGATGACATATTTCATAAACGAAACATGCAGCATTAGCAAGCATTATCCAAATAGATTTACCGTGGCAACATGTAAAAGGTTTCGTCGTAATCAACACAATGTTGATAACGATACCTTTCCGCTACAAGCCTAGCTTAGTACGTTGGTATGTTGCCATCCATGTATGTCTTCCTTGAAGACTTATAGTACCAATAGGCACATTGCCTTGCGGTACATCAACTAGTATCCAAACTTGTTGATATACATGGAATCCATTTCAGATGTCATGACACATTGCCATTGTCTAGAAATGACGAATTGGGCTTTCGGAAACCGTGGTCTGGGGATGGACTTGGAAGCATCCAATAGTATGCAAATATGCCATAGCAAGGCGTATCCTTTCTGGATGAAAGCCAATGCGGATATCGAACTCATGCTTTCAGCATATTTGGATCATGTTTGGACTTTCTAAGCCCATCAAGGTTTTCATACAAGTTGGCCCATTATCATTTTAAAGCATTAAATCACATTATTGCGAGGTGCAAACTCGTCCCATTTACAAAAGGCCCGACGTGTTTACACTTTTGCGATAACATGGCTAAACAACTTCAAATGATAGGGGGCCCAAACACAAAGTGGCCCATCGCTATTCTAGAAACTTTTGGCCCAATCGTCATAAGACACAAACTCGTCCCAGTTTAAATGGCCCAACAAGTTCACATCTCATGACAAAAAGTCCAAATGAATCCAAATGATGATGGTCTCAAACACAAGCATAAAAGGGTGGTTTCTATTGGTCATACAACTATGGTTCACATGTGGGTTTATGGGGTATAGACAAAGGCTCCCGCTGGTGAAGGATTTCCCACAACTAGGTCTCCCCACTCATTGGTCCGAGCGACCAAGCGAGCGCACATTTTTTATACGCTACGGTACGTGCCAACAAGTGATGATACATGACTGAATGTCAAATGGATTTCTTATTGAAGATTCCCCAGAGGGAGGGTGGAGCGAACTCTTAAATACCCAAGGCTCTTAAGCTCTTATCGCCTTGGTGACAGGAATAGACAATAGGTCCTCTAAATTAGTCCATCATGGTAAGCTTCGGGTAAATGATTATCTAGGTGCCTTCATAGCTTTTCCCTTCAGCTATAGAAAGGTAGTGAATGAAGGAAGACACCAAACCATTACCTAGCTCTAATAGTGCCTTTGATTAAACCCCTTCAACCCACTGTAGACACGGTTAACTAAAAAAAAATCACAAATATTACAAGGCATTATTTCGGGGCTGATTATCTATCCCTAGTGGAGTCGCCAGACTATAGGACACAGAAATCGGTGACACTATTCTAGGCTCGCGGCCTAGTCGAGAGTACGGAGTAGCCCACATGGGACTAAACCGGAGAAATAAAATGGAGTCACCACCTAGTGTGAATGAGGAAATGCTATAAGGCCGCACTCACCCCTCGCAAGGGAAGACCTCAAACCGTTGGGTTCAGAATGGTCCCTTACTTATGCCACTTGTAATGAACAGATTTATGCGATAATATAACCAAGTATACACAACATATATGCAAGATAACCTATATCTAAGTTCGCGTACAACCTATATCTAAGTTTGCATGCATAAAGGTAAGTAGAAATAATGGCAAGCACACAATCTCATGGACACATTAAATTGATAAATACAGAAACATAAGTAAATAATCCATTGTCAAAACATAAATATTGAAGAGATATAATTAAGCTCCTAGTGCGAAAGAAATAACTAAATCATGCATAAAAATAACATACTATTTCTAATAAATAACGAATAAACACAAGATTAGATGAAACGAAATATGTGTGTTTCTCAAGCGGTACATGGAATTGTATCCCAAGTTCAGACCGCACTACCGTCCATTCGGATTCGGCTACGAAATTTACGTCTGGGTTTCCATCTGATATACCGCGAGAGATAACACAAAATCATTCATCCAATGGCCACAACATACATAAACCAACAATACGCATGCGAAGAAATAATAATAAATAACAGAAAAAAGAACGGGAATAAATAAAAGGGTGCCCTCAGGTCTAACCTCTTAAGTCGCCTCTTGGAAGTGTGTTACGCGGCCGTCGGAAGGGTTAATGCTCTGCAACTCCTCCGGTTCATTGGTTCAATGTTTTCCTTCATTGTCTCGCTATTTTGGACTGCTGTTTTCTCTATTCTGGGCTGTTGTTTTTACTATTTTTACTGCTGTTTTTGTTGTTTTTAGGGTGCAATTTTTTAGTGATTTAGGGACTATTTTAGGGTGCAGTTTTTTGGTGATTAAGGGCTTTTTTAAGGTATAATTTTTTGGTGAGTAAGGGATGTTTGGGGACTGCTGTTTCGGTATTTTGAGGGCTGCGTGGGCTGCTATTTTGCGGTGGTTTAAGGGGTGATTTGGGGACTATTTTGCGGTAATTGTGGGGTTGTGTGGGCTGCTGTTTTACGGTGGTTTAAGGGTTATCTTCAGGGGATGCTGAGTTTGTTGTGTAGTTTGTTGGCTCACGTGTGGATGACTGGTTTATTTTGTGGGTGTTCAATGTGCAGTGGTGCCATGTGAGTCTAGAGTGAAGAGAATGAGAGGATCAGGCTGTGAAGCTTAGGGTTTGGAGAGTTATTATTGTTTTGGTGGCTATTAGGGTTTAATGGTTTTCATGTGGCTGCTGAGTGTGTAGAAGGGGGACTGCTCACGTTGATGAGGGGTTTTCGATTGAGTTTATAAAATTATGAGTGCGTTTGGTTAATGGGTTTTCTTTGTTGAATGTATTTAGAGGGTTTGTTAACTGGCGGCCATCTGTGTTGAGTGAGCCGTGGTTGTGTGAGTGGAGGTTGTGTGAGTGGAGAGAGGGCGTGTCTGTTTGTTGTTGCTACCTAGAGAAGATAGAACAAAGAGATGGGCTGCTGAGGAGAGTGTTTTTGGTGGGGGCTGATGGGTTCTGTACTAGGGTTTCTTTCTATGTTTTCTCCTTTGTGGCCGAGAGTTTAAGGGGAGCCGAGAGGGATGGAAGAAGCTTAGGGTTTTTTGGGTTGTTGTGGTCGAGAGAGAGAGGACGTGAGACAGAGAGAGGATTCAGTTAGGGTTTTCTTTAATTTTTTTTGTGAGAGATCGGAGAGAGAGAGAGAGAGGAGCCGTGTAGAGAGAAGAGAGAGAATAGGGTTTTAGTGTGTTATGTTTTCGGTTGTGCCGTGAATGGTCTCGGGAAGAGAGGGTGTGGTTTATGTCTCTTTTTATAGGAGAGGGTTAAGGTTGTCCTTGTACGGGTAGGGAAAGTATCATGCAATTATAGAGGGTATCTCATAATTAGTGTGCTACAAGGAAATGATCTCTTTAATTTAGGGATGGGATTGTTTTAGTTTAGGAAATGGATTTATGGGATTTGATTTGATTTCTTTAATTTAGGCATGTGATTTAATTTAATTAGGAAGGTGATTTATGGGATTTGATTTGATTTCTTCAATTAGGGAAGGTGATTTGATTAGATTTCTTTAATTCAGGAAGGTGATTTGTTTAGATTTCTTTAATTCGGGAAGGTGATTTGTTTAGATTTCAACATATGTTTAATGTGTTAATTATTATTTTGGATGGGTTTGATGAGCTTGGAAACTTATGAGTGTGTAGGATGGCTAGTTGGTGGGCTTGGTGTGTTGCTTGCGGGGTTTTGGGCCGAGGATAAATTTTAAAACAGAGATCCAACGAGCAAACCCGAAGCTAAGCAAACGAATTAAGTCCAACAAGGTATTGATTTCTGATTTTTCCCTTTCGACGTCTCTTTCCCGTGACTTCCGCAACTTAAAGGGTAGTGCCTCCTTACGAGGCTCATCATCAGGACTTATATGCAAAAATACAGTGCCTACAGATGGCTTTTAAGACAAAAAGGGTTAGCATGATGCATGTATGCTTGAGATGCATGAGATACATGTGGTAAGTCCATTTCTGCCCCAGGTATGGCTCATTTTATGCACCAATATACACAAAATCATTCTCTCATACGTTATAGGGGTGAACCCTAGCTACCTTAGTCTCTCTTCATCAGAAAAAGACAAAGATCACCCATTTACAATATTGACTAAGCCTATTATATGGATTGTGCCATTGTCTATAAATGATGAATTGGGCCCTCGGGAATCATGGTTGTGGCGGGGATGGACTTGGAGATATCTAAAAGTATACAAATATGCCATAATAAGGCTTGTTGGTAAAAATCTAAGGTCCCAAGATCAAATCAAGACATGAAAACATGCGTGAATACACCAACGAAGATAGCGGAATACTTACATTGATCGGTTATGTCGATTTGAAGATGAATCATGCCCAAAAACGCACTGCCTTTGTAAGCCCACTGCAGCAGTCCATGCTCACTGTCTTGGCAGTTTCGGGTCTCAAAACGAAGCTCCAAACTCCTTCGGATGAGTCCCGCCTCA
>SKCR01022075.1:0-21052 GCA_019454045.1 Zanthoxylum bungeanum
GATATACACTATTCATTCATCACATTCATATATATTCAAACAGACAAT
Organism: Zanthoxylum bungeanum; assembly: GCA_019454045.1. NCBI lineage: Eukaryota > Viridiplantae > Streptophyta > Magnoliopsida > Sapindales > Rutaceae > Zanthoxylum > Zanthoxylum bungeanum. The sequence continues at coordinate 49 of SKCR01022075.1, forward strand.
ATGCTTTTACAACCAATCTAATCCAATTAATTAGTCTTTGTTTAAGTGATCATCCAATGTTCAAACAACGGTTTGATTTTGCGCGAGTCCAACTTGATTGAGAATAAGTACATAAGGTACGAATTCGCGAATATATCGACGAACTACTTTCTAAATCCGATTTAATTCGTATTCAATACTAATTCAATTATTTAATTCCAAATTAAATGTTTACACTTTTAATGTGCTTTAAAGACTTAGATTCTAAATCTAATTCTATTGGGTCTCAAAGCCCAACTAACATCCAATGTTTAATTTAATTCAAGTCAAATGGGCTTTCAATTGATTTATTAAGGCTTGGGCTTTGGTCAATGTGGGTCAAACCCAATTACCAAGCCCAAATAAGGAATCACCCTTAAATGCCATAAAACCAATTTTAAGCCCATAAGGCCCAATTAAATTATTAAAGCCCATTATATTATATTTGGACTTAATGGAGTGATTTAGGCCCAAATTGGATCCAATCCTTTTGGCCCAAATCTACTTGGTCCAACCAAGCCCATTATGCCCAAATACAATATTAAAAGCCCAATTCACCAATTAAGCCCGTTAATTAAATTTTAATATTCCAAACATTAAAGTCCAATTAATTAAAGTGTAATACCAAGATTAATATATTAAACCAAATATTCAAAAATACCCATTTAATTTATTAATCATGTATTTTTCAAAATAAATGTCCAACATTAATTTTAAAAAAATCAACTCCTTTTTCATGTCCATGTGTATTCGGCCAAGGTGATTTTTTTTGTGTCGATTTTTTTTCAATCCGATTGAATTAATCTAATCTACGTCCCGTATACGTTCTAAGTCATCCAATGATCTTAAACACAAAAAATTTCCAATACATCCAATGTAGACCCACATTCGGCCAAGGCATAAAATTTGGGGAAAAAAATCATCCAATGCATTTTTCATAAAATTGATTCCATATTATGTCATATTACATAAATATAAGCATACTCATTCATCAAATTTCACAAGAACATGCTTCAATCAATTTTACCCAATTTTAACCTAATATATTTTCATGCTTAAACCTAGCTCAATGATACCATTGTTGGTTTCTATAATATGTCCCAAGGAAAGATTAAGCATTTGAAATACAACAATGAATATATTATTAAAATGAAGTATGGCGGAATCATACTTACAATGCTTTAGTGATGAAGAAAATCAAACCAAAATGGAAGCTCCAAGGTTGGGATGATTCGGCCAAGATGAGAAGAGGTGGAAAGCTCCAAGCTTTGTGTATTCCCAAGCTCTTTGATGGTTTCCCTATCACCTCTTTATGATCACTTGAAGGTGCTAGCCTTGTGTGTGAATATATGTTCCAAACAACCACAATTTCTTCAAGTTTTTGCAACAAAAAATGAAGAAATGGAGAGCCCAAAACTGTTTCAGGTTTCGGCAATTTGAGAGAGAGAAGAGAGTTTGTGTAATTGATTTTTTTTACCAAAAAATCAATTTATATTTATGCCATAATATTTATTAAATTAATAATAAACTTATGACACAAACCATGCAATGGCTTAGAGTGTCAAACACTCAAACTCCATGCAAAACAATTGAGTGTATTGTACACTTTCACCATGCAATGCATTATCAATTAAATCATGCATATAATGACATGTGTCATGTGGGCCCCACACGTTTCCAAATGAAAGTGGGCCCACGTGCACTCACGCGTTCGGGTTCGATATTTCCGAAATACCGAACTTACGTCGCGACGTGTCTGCCCCGTACGAAACATATATCGGACATCAAGCAACCAGTCTCTTTAAATCGGACAATCCTGACCTGGTCATATTGTCCCGACGGTTGCAACCTTTTATAGAGTACTAGTTCTGTGTCCTGCGTGATCATCACCTCCATATGTCTGAAGTGATACTTCCATCTCGACATCACATCCAGTACACTACGATTCTCGATAAACCCAAAAGAGGTGTACACAGAACCGGTTAAGGTCCCAACCACCAAAACCCAAAGTTTACCGATTGTCGCAAGTACTAGCGATGTAAGTCTCAGGTTAAGACCATATACACCCTACCCTGATGCGGCCTCCCATAGACACGCAGACATACTACCAATGGGATTCCGCGGGGTCTATCCAGAGCGAAGCTGTTTTCCGTACCATCGGTAAAAAACAACCTCCTATCGCACTTGCATAAGTATCCAATACTTAAATATATGAGAACTATGCGCCGTTGTGCCCTCACAACGTGCACAAGCGCAATACTAGTCTATTCCGCATTATCGATGTCCGATCTCGATAATACTCACTACCCGACTAGGGGATATTTAATGATTAAACCTTTATGGATTGATACTGTCTCATATCATCTCAATCCGGTATTAATCATATGGACTTTCGCCATTTATATATCAAAGTAAATAATATTACAAAACGGCAAAAGGCAATTTCATTATCACATAGTTAATTTTGTACAATAATACAATATCATTTACAAATAGTGACGCTATGGGACATAATGTCTAACAACGGTAAATCCATTTGGATAATGCTTGCAGATGCTGCATGTTTCATTTATGAAATATTACAGCTGAATGCCAAAACCGCTTTCCTTAACGGAAACCTTTTGGAGGTTGTTTTCAACATCCTGACCGTTTTGTCGTACCAAAACTAGCAAACAAGGTTTACAGGTTATTCGATCCATGTATGGACTGAAGCAAGCATTGAGTTCTTGGAATAATCGTTTTTGATGTAATCATAATGGTGTATGATTTAATTCAAAACGAAAATGATTCTTTGTGTATATAAGGAGGTTAGTGGGATCGCACTGAAAGTGACTGTCTTAGGTAATGATAATACGTCATTTCATGGAAATGATATTTCCATAATACAATTGGTGAAAGCTTGGGTTTCGAGAAAAACTCTCTGAGAAATCGTACATTGATAAATGTACGCGACCTGGTGTCTCATACGCTTTGAGCATATGGAGTCACAATCGGGCCAATCCAAGTGATAGTCATTGGATTGATGTTAAGAACATCTGTTAGTATCTTAGAGGAACTAAGGATGCTGTCTTAAACTATGGATAAGGAGAACTTGAAGTGACTGGGTTCACTGCTAAAAGTTTCCTAACCGATAAAAATGACTAAAAGTCGTAACAACGGTACTATAAAGTTTGAATAACGGAACAGTGAGCTGGAAAATCTTCCAAGAAATATACTGTTACCATATAACCAACTAAAGTGGGTTATTGCTGCAGCTAAGGCAGTAATAGAAGCCTTCTGGATTGATAATAATCTAATTGGATTAGAATAGTTCTGTTAGCAGCTGAGCTAGGCTACAGTGCAGGCTAAAGAATTAATGGTCTCATCAACGATCCATATATATACTTCGATATTCATCTGATTCATTCGGATCATACATCGTGGGGATGTGATGATCGTATAAATCGCATCGGATGATAATCATGCAAATCCACTGACGAAAAGCTTTTCTTAACAGTTTGAGCGAACCGCACATAGTTCGGGAGTAGGACACTCGAGTGACTGGAAATAGGCCAAGTGGGAGATTGTTGGACAGTTATTACCCATAGCGTCACTATTTGTACATATCATGGTGTTGTTGTACAAATTAACTATGTGACAAAGGAAATTGCTCTCTTTTATCATTTGTGATTAGATCACCAAGATGTATAAATGATAGGAGGTCCTTAAGATTAGTTCCTGGATTGAGATGATGTGAGACAGTATCAATCCACGAAGGTTTAATCATTAAAATCCCTAGTCAGAGTATTATCGAGATTAGACATCGATAATGCGTAAAAGACTAGTATTACACTTGTGCGCATTGTGAGGGCATAACGGCATAATTCTCATATATTTGGGTATAGGATACTCATGAAAGTGTAGTAGGAGGTTGTGTTTTACCGATGGTACGTAAAACAGCTTCGCTCTGGATAGATCCCTCGGAATTCCATTGGTAGTATGACTATGTGTCTATGGAAGTCTGAAATTAGGGTAGGTGTATTTAGTCTTAACCTGAGACTTGCATCGCTAATACTTGCGACAATCAATATACTTTGGTTTTAGGTTGTCCAGGGCTTTAACAGGTTCTGTGTATATTGAGAATCGTAGTGTGTTGGGTGTGATGTCAAGACGGAAGTATCACTCCAGTCATAGTGGAGATGATGGTCTCGTAGGATACGGAACTTGTTCCCTTATATGCTGTAGCTATCGGGATATTATGACTAGGTCATGTTTATCCGATTATACAGACTAGTTACCAGAGATCTGATATGTGTTTCGTACGGGGCAGAAATAATTCCAGCCCCAGGCCTAGCACGTGACATCTGATACTGGATCGAGATATGCAATACTACGTATACGACGCCTGATATAGATCACATATTCCTGTAAGGATATTTCTGGAGAATTGGGTAGGCATGGCGCTTTGCTAGAAGCTAACCTTGGCTTGTAAATATGTATAAACGTAGTACAAGGTACTTACGTGTTCAGATAGTCTGACGACCGAATTTACTGCCAACATATACGGGGATCTCATGGGTCGCTTCCCGAAGATTCACCGATGACGTATGACTCGCACTTAATTATCTGGGATTAATTAGAAGAGAGAGAAAATTAATCTGGGATTAATTACAGAGATATTTTATCTGGGATAAAATATTAATTAAAGAGAGAAAACGATTAATTTGGAATAAATCGATAAAATAATATATTCGATATATTATATGAAATTGGATTTCGACACGGAATTGAAATTAGATTTTAATTCGGGCGAACGAGTTAATTAAGAATTAATTCGTTAGCGATGTGAATAGTGATTTTGCTAGGCATATTGATTTAATTACGTCACAACGGAAAATTCGTTAATTTGGAATTAACGAACCCGTGCCCAAGAGTGTTTGCGAGCGTATTCGCATTTCAAATTCGAGTGCGGCACGCAAGTCACATCAAACGTCAAATCGCTAGTCGCATCAAGCGTCAAATCATTAGTCACTTTGAGTGATGTGACAACTTGTCACTTGATTGATTTATGTGAATAGTAGATGGGAGTTGTTGGTAAAGCTTTTTGAAAGCTTGAAAGACATTTACCATTTGTTTTTAATATTTGGTATTTGACTTTTATTATTTTAGTATTAGATACACAAAATCCATACCAACCATGATAACATTCTCTCTCTTCTTTCTTCCTCCCTCTCTCACGCCCAAAAGGGGCTGTTTTTTCCTTTTGGTTTTCAGCTCACTGCCGAAACAAGATGAAAGAGAAGCAAGGAATTTTTGTGGCAAAAATTCCTAAGTGCTAGCACACCATTGGAGTCATCCTAAGGGGATAGGGAAACCTACTTGTGAGCTTGGAATCACCATTTGAGAAGCTTGGATCTTGGAGCATCAATGGAGCACCAAAGCCGAAATTTTGAGGAGCAAAATCTGCTCACTGCCGAGCCACCTTGGAGGGAAGAAAAGATTTTTCTTCTTCGACGCATCGCCTCAACCGATCGATGTAAGTATTCCGCAACTTCCTCGATGTATTCGCACTATGTTTCTATGCTTTAATGGATCCTTGGGACCGTAGATTTTCCCAACAATCAGTCCAACTAATATATTTATAAATTAATGATGAAAAATGAAATGAGCGCGTATTGGCAAGCATCTAAACGAAATTGCATATTTAATACTTGCCTCAGACTATTTTTCGACGAGCCTCTAACCCTCTGTTGAGTACTCGGGAAACCTAGTTTCCTAGTGGGCTAGGATCCCGTTAAATAGCACACAACCTTGACTTTGGCCAAAATGTTGTATGAAACTTAACTAGGTAGATCTCTAAGATCAATTGGATCTTATCCAATTCTTAGATCCAGTAGGTGGACATCCATGTCCGAAACATATATCCAATATATGCCAATATATCCAATATATTGTTGGAGTTCTACGGTCCCAAGGATCGAATCAAAAGCAAGAAAACATGTGTGAATAACAACGACGAAGTTGTGGAATACTTACATCGATCGGTTGAGCGATGCGGCAAGCAACAAAATTGATTTCTGCTCGACAGTGCAGTTTTTGAGTTCCGCCATTTTCGGTTCTTCCATGCTCCAAGCTTCGTCAAACGATTCCTGGCTCATGGGTGGACTTCCCTATCACCTTCGCATGACTTCGTAACGTGCTAGCACTCCCGATTTTGCCACAAAATCACGACTCTTGGCTTCCCTTCACTGCTCGGCAGTAACCAAACCAGTGAAGAACACACAGCCCCTTGGGCGTGTTTGAGAAGAAAGAAAAAGAGAGGAGATGAGAGAGGAGAGGACAAAGTTTATTAGATTTTTGTTTTCTAAGAACAAATAATCATACACCAATTTTTTTCTCTTTCAAAAGTCAAGCCATAAATGGCTCCAACCACCTCCATCAACTCACATCAATCCATCAATCATGAATAGTGACTTGCATCAATCACTCAAAGTGAAAGACATCCATCACTTGATTGAAGAATGATGTGACGCTAGATGCGACTAGCGATTTGACGCTTGATTTGACTTGCGGGCCGCACTCGAATTCGAAATGCGAATGCACTCGCAAATAACCCGGGCTGGGGTACGCTAATTCCAAATTAACGAATTTTCCGTTGCGACGTAATTGAATCTAATTTAATTAAATAATCATGCGTAGCATAATTACTATTCACGTCGCTAACGAATTAATTCTAAATTAATTCGTTCGCCCGAATTAAAATCTAATTTTAATTCCGCGTCGAAATCCAATTTCATTTAATATATCGAATATATTAATTTATCGATTAATTCCAAATTAATCGTTATCTCTCTTTAAATGATATTTTATCCCAGATAAAATATCTCCGTAATTAATCTCAGATTAATTTTATCTCTCTTCTAATTAATCCCAGATTAATTTAGAGTGCGAGTCGTACGTCATCGTTGAATCTTGGGAAGCGACCCATGATATCCCCGGATATGTTGGTAGTAAATTCGGTCATCGGACTATCCGAACACGTAAGTACCAAGTACTACGTTTATACCGATTTACAAGACAAGGTTTGCTTCTAGCAAAGCGCAATGCCTACCGAATTCTCTGGAAATATCCTTACAGGAATAAGGATCTATATCAGACGTAGTATACGTGGTATTTCATATGTCGATCCAGTATCGGATGATCACGTGCTAGGCCTGGGGCTAGAATTGTGTATGCCCTGTACGAAGCACATATCGGATCTCTGGTAACTAGTCTCTATAATCGGATAAACATGACCTAGTCATAATATCCCGATATCTCGAGCATATAAGAGAACAAGTTCCGTATCCTATGTGACCATCATCTCCACTATGACTGGAGTGATACTTCCATCTCGACATCACACCCAATACACTATGATTCTCAATATACCCAGCATTGGCGTACACAGAACCTGTTAAAGTCATGGACGACCGCAACCAAAGTATATTGATTATCGCAAGTATTAGCAGTTCAAGTCTCAGGTTAAGACCAAATACACCTACCCTGATTTCGGACTTCCATAGACACATAGTCATACTACCAATGGAATTCTGAGGGGGTCTATCCAGAGCGAAGCTGTTCCCATACCATCGGTAAAACACAACCTCCTATTACACTTGCATGAGTATCCTATACCCAAATATATGAGAACTATGCCATTATGCCCTCACAATGCGTACAAGTGCAATACTAGTGTTTTACATATTTATCGATGCCCTCACAACGCGTACATTATGATTTGTTCCTGGACGGAGAATGATATGAGACAGTATCAGTCCTAGTCAGAGAGTATTATCGAGATTGGACATCGATAAATACGTAAAAGACTAGTATTACACTTGTGCGCATTGTGAGGGCACAACGACATAGTTCTCATATATTTCGGTATAGGATACTCATGCAAGTGTAATAGGAGGTTGTGTTTTACCGATGGTACGGGAAACAGCTTCGCTCTGGATAGACCCCATCGGAATTCCATTGGTAGTATGACTATGTGTCTATGGAAGTCCGAAATCAGGGTAGGTGTATTTGGTCTTAACCTGAGACTTGCACCGCTAATACTTGCGACAATCAATAAACTTTGGTTGCGGTCGTCCAGGACTTTAACAGGTTCTGTGTACGCTAATGCTGGGTATATTGAGAATCGTAGTGTGTTGGGTGTGATGTCAAGATGGAAGTGTCACTCCAGTCATATGGAGATGATCGTCACGTAGGATACGTGACTGGTTCTCTTAAATGCTGCAACTATCGGGATAAAATAACAAGGTCAGGTTTATCCGATTATAGAGACTAGTTACCAGACATCCGACATGTGCTTCGTACAGGGCATACACAATTCCAGCCCCAAGCCTAGCACGTGATCATCCGATACTGGACAGAAATACGCAATACCACGTATACTACGCCTCATATAGATCCTTTATTCCTGTAAGGATATTTCCGGAGAATTGGGTAGGCATGGCGCTTTACTAGAGGCCAACCTTGTCTTGTAAATCGGTAAAACGTAGTACTTGGTACTTACGTGTTCGGATAGTCCGACTACCGAATTTACTGCCAACATATCCAGGGATCTCATGGGTCGCTTCCTAAAGATTCACCTAAGACGTATGACTCGTACTCTAAATTAATCTGGGATTAATAAGAAGAGAGAGAAAATTAATCTGGGATTAATTACGGAGATATTTTATTTGGGATAAAATATCATTAAAAGAGAGATAACGGTTAATTTGGAATTAATCGAGAAATTAATATATTTGATATATTAAACGAAATTAGATTTCGACACGGAATTAAAATTAGATTTTAATTCGAGCGAACGAATTAATTTAGAATTAATTCGTTAACGACGTGAATAGTGACTTCGCTAGGTGTAATCATTTAATTGCGTCGCAACGAAAAATTTGTTAATTTAGAATTAGCAACCCCGACCCCGGTATTATTTGCGAGCGCATTCGCATTTCGAATTCGAGTGCGGCACGCAAGTTAAATCAAGCTTTAAATCGCTAGTCGCATCTAGCGTCAAATCAAGTGTTAAATCATGTCACTTTGAGTGATCTGACCATTGATTGATTGATTGATTGATGTGACTTGATGTGAGTTGATGTTTGAGGTGTTTAACACTCAGAGTGATGGTTGATGTAAGTTTTTGGATTAATTAAAAGTTATTTACCTTTATTTGACTTTTAATAATTTTTTGTATTAGATACACAATTGAATTAACAACACACACAACTTTCTCTCCATCTATCTTCTCTCTCATTTGGACGTCTAAGGGGCTGTGTTTTCTCTCTTCTGCAGTAGCTCACTGCCGTGAGTTTGGGAAGCAAGAGTGTGTGGTTTTTGTGGCAAAAATCACAAGAGCTAGCACTCCGAGAGACATGCGAAGGTGATAGGGAAGTCCACCCATGAGCCGGGAATCGTTCGACGAAGCTTGGAGCTTGACGAAGTACCAAAACCGAGACAAAACTAGTGAGCAAAAACTGTCACTGCCGTGACCTTGGAGGGAGCAGTTTTTGAAGTTTTTTTTGTCTCCGCGTCACTCAACCAATCGATGTAAGTATTCCACAACTTATTCGATTTGTATTCACACATATTTCATGCTTATTATTGATCTTACGACCTTAATAGAAACCAAAAATGGCATCTAGGGCAAAAATATGTTTAATTGATGATTGATTGGATCAATTTGTTAAAATTGTGATTGGATCACTTTTTCCCCAAATTGTTATGTTGGCCAAATGATGGCAAAAGTGTGTTCTTGGTGAATTTTGATTTGTTGATTCATTGGATGAGTTAGAATCATGTTGGGATTGTTGATTTGAAAATTAATTGGATTGAATTTTTGAATTGGACAAAAACCCTAATTACCGAGAGTTATAAGCATGTAATTGGGTTTGATTTTTGATCAAAATGTGTGGCCACTAATTGAATGTAAATGAGCCATGATTAATTGTATAAATTGATGTTTTAGAATGTTAATTGGGTGATTAATCATGAATACACTTTAGGTTAATTAATGTGAAATTGATTTTTTGTATTAATTAATTGGGCCTTAAAATGGATTTGGGCTTATTCTGTTGTAAATGGGCTTATTGGGCTTTGTTGTACAAAGTTGGGTTTAGGCAAAATTGGTTGGATCCAATTAGGCCCAAAACCGTATCCATAAAGCCCAAATACGACTTAATGGACCTTTAAAGTTTAATGGGGCCTACTGGGCCAAGATTGATTTAGGGCATGATTATGGGGTAACCCCGGATTGGATTTTTTATTCGTTTGACCCGAGTTGACCAAAAGTCCACACCTTAAAAATTAATTAAAAGCCCATTGGACATTAATTAATTGACGTTGGACGTTTAATCGGCTTTGAGACCCGTACGATTAAATTTCAAATTATTCTTATAGGTTCGTTAAATAAGTGTAATATTAATTTGGAATTAAATAGCGAATTAGAATTAAATACATGTTAAATTGGATTTAATTATGTTGTTTAATTTAATTCGAGAATTCATACTTTGAGTACTTATTCGCAAAAACGAGTTTGACTCGAGCAAAATCAAATCATTGTTTGAACATTGGATGATCACTAATTATCACATTAATTAATTTGAATAGATTGATTGATAAAATGCTTGTGTGAATACATGGTTGCGATGCATGAATAATGTATATCAGATGGATATTAGATGGGTGGGGCCAATTTTGGAAATTGTAATAAATTTGATTATTAATTGGACCTGCGTGTCCAGCCTTATTACCTCATTATTCTTTGTATTCTCTTCTCACCTATTCCCCTCAATGTAAATGAGGTTTCTTTAGAAGTGTAGTGTAACGGGTAGAAGTAAATACTTATGCTAGCGGGAGAGAGAAATGGAGAGATTTGATCTAGGATCAATGTGTAAAGTATCCATCCGCATATCATTATTATTTTATTATGCATGCTTTATTATGTGTTTAGAATGCATGTTTAAGGGTTTATGATGATGAGACCTTAACAAAGATAATAAATTGGTTGCCAATTTGCACTCGGAAAACCCTCGCAAAATATTAAGCGTCTTTCCTTCCATTGAGTGATTCTCACTCAAGATCCTAGACTAGCATTGGCTTGTTGGCCAAAGTCAAGGCCTTTGTCCGTCGAGGATGTGTTTGAATCACGAAGGCTTTGTTCCATATTGGTGTCTTGTAAAAGTTGTGGTTTGTTGGCCAAGGTCAAGACCACTTCTTGTCCATCGATATTGATTACGAAGCTTTCCATGGTCAATGGGTCGCGCTTAACTGGGATCACTAAGTTGTTGTGCCAAAGCCAAAGCTTAGTTGATTCAGAGGAAGAATGTTAGGTAATACATTTGATGTATTGGCATATATAATATATATGTTTCGGACTTGGATGTCCCCCTACCGGATCTAGGAATTGGATTGGATCCAATCGATCTTAGAGATATACCTAGTTAATTATCATACAATTTGTTGGCCAAAGTCAAGATTGTGTGATATTTAATGGGATTCTAGCCCACTAGGAAACACGGTTTCCCGAGTACTCGACAGTGGGTTAGAGACTCACCGAAAAATAGTGGGAGGCAAGAATTGAATTTGCAATAATCGTTTAATTACTTGTCATACGCGCTCAAACAAATATCAATTCGTCAAAGAAATTAAATGTTAGTTGGACTAATATTTAAATTTTTGTTTTAATAAATAGTTGGACTATATATTCAAACTATTCATTTATAGTTGATTTTATAATTGGATTATAGTAATCAATATAATTGATTTTAATCTATTAAATTATAGTTGATTAGTTGGACTATTGTAATCATTATAATAAATAGTACCTAAATATTTGATTAAATAGTTGGACTATTAGAATCAAGATAAAATTGAAAGAATGACGTTTAATATATAATCCTAGGGAAAATGTATTTAAATGGTTTAATTTTCAAATTGGGAATAATTTCAGGATGATCCTGGAAAAACTAATAAGTTACTTTATTTGATAAAATAACATATTAGGCCTAAGCCCGGAGTTAACCAACTAGTAGAGCATAATCTTTGGAAGATTTATGTAATGATAACTTTGGTGCTTAATCCATTAAGCTTGTCGCAGTAGACTCCTTAATTTCTGAATCAGAACTAAGGATTAGATCCTTAAAGTATGATAATAAATTGAAGGATCTTCAAAGAATCTATCCTTAGAATCTTAGAAGTACTAAATTGCAATACATAACTCTTGGAGAGTTAATGACTATTCTCAATGAGATAAAGTCAAAGTTTGGAATTAGGCAAGTAGCGCTAGTCGCACCTTACTTTTATATTCTAGCAACCCGAGGCTTGGCCAAAGGCTTCTGGAATATGAAAACTGGCAAAGGCAAAATCATTATAATCTTCTGGGAAGATAAATGACATATCCCAAAATATCTGCCTAAATTGTGGCAAACGGGATCGAGGAAGCGTGACTGCCGTTTGGACAAAGCAGACATGAAGGAATTGAAGAACAAGCAAGGCTCTGACTTCAAATATGTTTGTCAAATTATGTTCACTATTAGTATAAAAATTAGATTTTAAATATTTAGTGTGGTACATAAATATATATTGATGTTCAGAATCTGTTTTGAACATGATACTGACTTCAATCGAGATTAATCTGCGAATTGGAAACGGGACGAAAGTCATTGTTTTAACCGTAGATACCTAAGTTTAGGAACTACCTTCGGGTGTGTACTTAAATTAGGGAACTGTTATAATGTAACTAGTTTGACTAGAAACATTATCTCTATATTAGTGTTTAACCCGCTGCGGGTGAACCTTTATATTCTAGAACACTAAAGTGTTTTATTATATAAAGATGATATTGAGATAAACACATTAGATGTGAATAACATAATTTATATTTTGAATATAAATAAATCTCGAATATATAATATGACAAACAAATAGCTCAAACTGATTTGATCAGAAGAAACTAATTGTTGCATTGTTGTCTGGGACACAATTAAACAAGACTCGTATATCCGCACTTTTGAAGAGTGGGTACTTGGACTGATTTGATACCAATCAAATAAAGTCTACGAATCTAGTTTAATCGGAGAAGTGCCTAAAACACTATTTACTTAATAAAAGTCTAAATGCCACCTATCTGTTAGCCCTAGTTCATAGTGAAGCAAGTGGGCCCATGTCTAGATAGGCTAGATATGGATATGAATATTTCGTGACCTTTACGGGCGTGGCATCGAGTTACGGTTATGTGTTTGTTTTGAAGAACAAAAATCAGAAACTTTTATAGTTTCGACACGAAATAGACAAACAGATCGGCTAAAGTATTAGACTTTCATGGTAAGACCGTAATGGAAAATACTTAAGCAATAAGTTTCTTATATACTTGAAAGAGTATAGTATTCTTTCAATGAGGAATCCTCCCGGAACACGTCAGTTTGACGGTGTGTCCGAACCGAGTAACCAAATTTTATTTGACATGATAAGGTTAATCATAAGTCGCTCTGAGCTACCATTTCCTTCAACGGATACGCATTAACAGTGTATAACTTATTTTGAATAAGGTTCCATACAAATATGATTGACAGATTTCATATTAGATATGAACAGGAAAGAAACCGGGTTTCTCATTCCTGAATATTTGGGATGCTAGACATATGTTTGGATGATACCAAACTAAAACCCAAATTGGATAAGTGCCAAATTGTAGGTTATCATAGGGACACATAAGTATAGTACTTATACAACTCACGAGAGAACAATTAGATTGTTGCTCACCATGCGGTTTTCCTAAGAGGAATACCTATATGCAGTGGTAAGTGGGAGGATAGTAAAACTCGATGAAAATCGGAGTAATACTATTTCAGGCACCGAATCTTAATGGAACACAAATATTTCATCAAGGATGAAACTATTCCATTAATCTTCGAATACACAAGAACCACGTAGTTCGGAGAGAGTCATAAAACAACCTGGGGTATGGGTTTCTGATCTCACCTCATAAAGATGTCTATCTTATTGAGGTATACCAACTGACTACGTATGAGGAAGTGATACAAGGTATCGACTCCCTATTATGACAAAGTGTCATGAATCCGAAATGGATTCCATGTATATCAACAAGTTTGGATACTAGTTGATGTACCGCAAGGCATTGTGCCTACTGGTACTTTATAAGTCTTCAAGGAAGACGTACATGGATGGCAACATGCCAACGTATAAAGCTAGGCTTTTAACGGAAAGGTATCGTTATCAATATTGTGTTGACTATGATGAAACCTTTTACTTGTTGCCACGGTAAATCCATTTGGATAATGCTTGCTAAAGCTACATGTTTCATGTGTGAAATATGTCAGCTTAACAGGAAAATCGCTTTCCTGAAAATGAAACCTTTTGGAGGATTTTTACAACATCATGTCGGTTTTGTCGTACCAAAACTAGCAAACAAGGTTTGCAGGTTATGCGATCCATGTTTGGATTGAAGCAAGCATTAGGTTCTTGGAATTATCATTTTGATGTAATCATGATGGTTTATGATTTAATTCAAAATGAAATGATTCTTGTGTATATAAGAGTGTTAGTGGGAGCGCAGTGACAGTGGTTGTCCTATACTATAATGATAATATGTCATTTCTTGGAAATGATACTCCTATAATATAATCGGTGAAAGCTTGGCTTTCGAGAAAACTCTCCGAGAAACAGTACATTGAAAAATATACGCGACCTGGTGTCTCATACGCTTTCAGCATATGGATTCACAAACAGGCCAATCTGAGTGATAGTCACTGGATTGAAGTTAAGAACATCTGTTAGTATCTTAGAGAACTAAGGATGCTGTCTTAGTCTATAGAGAAGGAGAACTTGAAGTGACTGAGATCACTGTTGCAAGTTCCCTAAACTGAAAAAATGACTATAAGTCGCAAATGGTACTATACAGTTTGAATAACGGAACAGTGAGCTGGTAATCTTCCTAGCAAGATACTGTTACCGTATAAACAACAAATGCGGGTTATTGCTGCAGCTGAGGCAGCAATAGAAGCCATTTGGGTCGATAATAAATCTAATTAGATTAGATATAATTCTGTTAGCAGTTGAGCTAGGCTTAAGCGCAGGCTAAAGAATTAATGGTCTCATCAATGATCCAGATATATACTTCGACTATTCATCTGATTCATTCGGATCATACATCGTGGCGATGTGATTATCGAATAAATCGCATCAGATGATAATCATGAAATCCGCTGACGGTTGGCTCAGTAGTTTGAGCCAACCGTACATAGTTCGGGGGTCAAGCACTCGAGTGACTGGCTATAGGCCAAGTGGGAGATTGATGGACAATTATGACCCATAGCGTCACTAGTTGTACAGATCATGGTGTTGTTGTACAAATTAACTATGTGACAAAGGAGATTGCACTCTTATCATTTGTGATTAGATCACCTAGATGTATAAATGATAGGAGGTCCCTATGATTTGTTCCTGGACGGAGAATGATATGAGACAGTATTAGTCCTCGAAGGATAAATCATTAAATATCCCTAGTCAGAGTATTATCAAGATTGGACATCGATAAATACATAAAAGACTAGTATTACACTTGTGCGCGTTGTGAGGGCACAATGACATAGTTCTCATATATTTGGGTATATGATACTCATGCAAGTGTAATAGGAGGTTGTGTTTTACCGATGGTACGGTAAATAGCTTTGCCCTGGATAGACCCCCTCGGAATTCCATTGGTAGTATTACTATGTGTCTATGGAAGTCCGAAATCAGGGTAGGTGTATTTGGTCTTAACCTGAGACTTGCACCGGTAATACTTGCGACAATCAATATACTTTGGTCCAATGTATTTGGTCGTCCAGGACTTTAACAGGTTCTGTGTACGCCAATGCTTGGTATATTGAGAATCGTAGTGTGTTGGGTGTGATGTCAAGATGGAAGTGTCACTCCAGTCATATGGAGATGATGTCACGTATGATACGAGACTGGTTCTTATAAATACTGCAGCTATCGGGATAAAATGACAAGGTCAGGTTTATCCGATTATAGAGACTAGTTACCAGACATCCGACATGTGCTTCGTAAGGGGCAGACACAATTCCAGCCTCATGCCTAGCACGTGATCATCCGATACTAGACAGAAATACGCAATACCACGTATACTACACCTGATATAGATCCTTTATTCATCTAAGGATATTCCCGGAGAATTGGGTAGGCATGGCGCTTTAATAGAGGCCAACCTTGTCTTGTAAATTGGTAAAACGTAGTACTTGGTACTTACGTGTTCGGATAGTCTGACGACCGAATTTACTGCCAACATATCCGGGGATCTGTTAGTATCTTAGAGAACTAATGATGCTGTCTTAGTCTATAGAGAAAGAGAACTTGAAGTGACTGGGATCACTGTTGCAAGTTCCCTAAACTGAAAAAATGACTATAAGTCGCAAATGGTACTATACAGTTTGAATAACGGAACAGTGAGCTGGTAATCTTCCTAGCAAGATACTGTTACCGTATAAACAACAAATGCGGGTTATTGCTGCAGCTGAGGCAGCAATAGGTATTTGACTTTTAATAATTTTTGGTATTAGATACACATTTGAATTAACAACACACACAACTTTCTCTCAATCTCTCTTCTCTCTTATTTGGACGCCCAAGGGGCTGTGTTTTTTCTCTTCTGCAGTAGCTCACTGCCGTGAGCTTGGGAAGCAAGAGTGTGAGGTTTTTGGGGCAAAAATCACAAGAGCTAGCACTCCGAGAGACATGCGAAGGTGATAGGGAAGTCCACCCATGATCCGGGAATCGTTCGACGAAGCTTGGAGCTTGACGAAGGACCAAAACCGAGCCAAACCAGTGAGCAGAAACCGTCACTACCGTGACCTGGAGGGAACAGGTTTTGTTTGAACTTTTGTTCGTCTCCGTGTCGCTCAACCGATCAATGTGAGTATTCCACAACTTCTTCGATTTGTATTCGCACATATTTCATGCTTATTATTGATCTTGGGTCCTTAATAGAAACCAACACAACAAACCAAAACTTTGACAGGATACCAATATGTAACAAAGCCTCTGTGATTCAAACACATCCTCGACGGACAAAGGCCTTGACTTTGGCCAACAAGCCACTGCCAGTGTCGGATCTTGAGTGAGAATCACTCAATGGAAGGAAAGACGCTTAATATTTAGCGAGGGTTTTCGCGTGCAAATTGGCAACCAATTATTATCTTTGTTAAGGTCATCATCATCATCATACACCCTTAAACATGCCATTCTAAAACCATAATAAAGCGTATATGAAAATAAATGTAATGATATGGGATGGATATTTTAACATTGATCCTAGATCAAATCTCTCACTTTCTCTCTCCCGCTAGCATATGTATTTACTTCTACCCGTTACACTACACTTCTAAAGAAACCTCATTTACATTGAGGGGAATAGGTGAGAAGAGAATACAAAGAGTATGGAGGTGATATGGCTGGACACGCCGGTCCAATAAAAAAAATCAATTTATTACAATAATTTCTAAAATTGCCCCACCCATCTAATATCCATCCGATATACATTATTCTTGCATCGCAACCATGTATTCACACAAGCATGCTATCATTCATCTAATCAAATTAATTAATCTGATAATTATTGATCATCCATGTTCAAACAACGATTTGATTTGCTCGAGTCAAACTCGTTTTGCGAATAAGTACTCAAAGTACGAATCCTCGAATTAAATTAAACTACAATATTAAATCCAATTTAATATGTATTTAATACTAACTCATTTATTTTATTCCAAATTAAATAACACACTTTATTTATGAACCTTTACGACCTAAATTCCAAATTTAATCGTTACAGGTCTCAAAGCCCGATTAACGTCCAACGTCAATTTAATTAAAGTCCAATGGGCTTTTAATTAATTTCTTAAGGCGTGGACTTTTGGTCAACTCGGGTCAAATCGATAACCAAAGTCTAATCCGGGAATTACCCCATAAGCTTAGAAATCAATTTAGGCCCATTAGGCCCAATTAAACTTTAAAGGTTCATTAAGTCGCATTTGGGCTTTATGGAAGCGGTTTTGGGCCCAATTGGATCCAACCAATTTTTCCTAAACCCAACTTTGTACAACAAAGCCCAATATCCATCTGATATTTATTCATGTTGGACAATTATGACCCATAGCGTCACTATTTGTACAGATCATGGTGTTGTTGTACAAATTAACTATGTGACAAAAGAGATTACTCTCTTATCATTTGTGATTAGATCACAAAGATGTATAAATGATAGGAGGTCCTTATGATTTGTTCCTGGATTGATAATTATATGAGACAGTATCAATCCACGAAGGATAAATCATTAAATATCCCTAGTCAGAGTATTATCGAGATTGGACATCGATAAATGCGTAAAAGACTAGTATTACACTTGTGCGCGTTGTGAGGGCATGACGGCATAGATCTCATATATTTTGGTATAGGATACTCATTCAAGTGTAATAAGAGCTTGTGTTTTACCGATGGTACTTGAAACAGCTTCACTCTGGATAGACCCCCTCGGAATTCCATTGGTAGTATGACTATGTGTCTATGGAAGTCCGTAATCAGGGTAGGTGTATTTGGTCTTAACCTGAGACTTGCACCGCTAATACTTGCGACAATAAATATACTTTGGTTTTGGTCGTCCAGGGCTTTAACAGGTTCTGTGTACGCCTCTGCTGGGTATATTGAGAATTGTAGTGTGTTGGGTGTGATGTCAAGACGGAAGTATCACTCCAGTCATATGGAGATGATGGTCACGTAGGATACAGTACTGGTTCTTTTATGTACTGCAGTCATTGGGATATTCTGACTAGGTCAAGTATATCCGATTATAGAGACTGGTTACCAGAGATCCGACATGTGCTTCGTACAGGGCAGACACAATTGCAGCCCCAGACCTTGTTGAGTTCTAATATATGTTCCAAGATCAACAAATCAAGCAAGAAAACGCATGAATACACAACATAGGAGGTGCGGAATATACTCACAATGGTCGGTTTTGATGCGAAGAAGAACACAAGCCATTTTCATCCTCATTGAGTTCGGCAGTAGCTCTCCTTGACAGTGGGCTGCTCGGTTTTGGGCGTTTTGAACTCCACCATTTTCGGCCATGGATGACCTCCATGGAAGCTCCAAGCTTCAAGCTTTCAAAGATGATCCCAAGCTCATAAATTCGTTTCCCTATCACCATAATATAACCCCAAGGTGTGCTAGCACTTCTCCTTCTTCTTCTCAAATTCGGTCTAAACAGAATTTTGGGAGAGATTTGGCTCAAAGCCGAGAGAAGGAAGAGAAGAAATGGCTCCAAGCCAAGAGAGGAAGAAGAAAACGTTTTGGCTCCCAAATCCAAAACCGTATACATTAATTGTGAGAGAGAGAAGAAAGTGTAAAAGCTTTTTATATTTTCCAAAAATTAATTAAAGCCATTTACCACTTTTTATTTCTATTAAACAATTCATTTTACTTTTCAAAAAGCAAAAGTCAAAAGGCAAAAGTGCTTTTTCAATCAACTATCACTATTCACATCAAGTCACTTTATTAAAGTGACAACATGTCATGTCACATCACTCAAAGTGACAAATGATTTGACAATTGATGTGACGACTAGCGATTTGACGCTTGACGTGACTTGCGTGCCGCACTCGAATTCGAAATACGAATGCGCTCACAAACACGCTCGGGCTCGGGTTCGCTAATTCCAAATTAACGAATTTTCCGTTGCGACGTAATTAAACGATTACGCCTAGCAAAATCACTATTCACATCGCTAACGAATTAACTCTAAATTAATTCGTTCACCCAAATTAAAATCTAATTTTAATTCGCGTCGAAATCTAATTTCGCATAATATATCGAATATATATTTTATCGATTAATTCCAAATAATCGTTCTCTCTCTCTTAAATTTATATTTTATCCCAGATAAAATATCTCCGCAATTATCCCAGATTAATTTTCTCTCTCTTCTAATTAATCTTCTCTCTTTACTATTAATCCAGATTAATCATAGTGCGAGTCATACTTCATCGGTGAATCTTCAGGAAGCGACCCATGAGATCTCCGGATATGTTGGCAGTAAATACGGTCGTCAGACTATCCGAACACGTAAGTACCACTCGTACTACGTTTATATCGATTTACAAGACAAGGTTGGCTTCTAGCAAAGCGCCATGCCTACCCAATTCTCCAGAAATATTCTTACAGGAATATATAGATCTGTATCAAGCGTAGTATACCGTAGTATTGTGTCTATCAGCCCAGTATCGGATAGTCACGTGCCAGGGCTGGGGCTGGATAAGTGTCTGCCCCGTCCGAAGCACATGTCGGATGTCTGGTAACTAGTCTCTATAATCGGATATACATGACCTTGTCATAATATCTCCGATGGCTGGCCAGCACTTAAGAGCACTAATACCGTATCCTGCGTGACATCATCTCCACTATAACTGAAGTGATACTTCCGTCTCGACATCACACCCAATACACTAGGACTCTCTGATAACCCAGAAGCGGTGTACGCAGAGCCGGTTAAAGCCTGTACCACCAAACCAAAGTCTACCGATTATCGAAGTATTAGCGATGCAAGTCTCAGGTTAAGACTATACACACCTACCTTGATTTCGTCCTCCCATAGACACATAGTCATAATACCAATGGGATTCCGAGGGTCTATCCAGAGCGAAGCTATTTCCGATTCTCCATCGGTGAAACACGACCTCCTATCGCACTTGCATAGTATCCAATACTTAAATATATGAGAACTATGCCGGTGTGCCCTCACAACGCGCAAAGTGCAATACTAGCCTATTCCGAATTATCGATGTCGTGTCTCGATAATACTCCGGCTAGGGATATTTAATGATTAATCCTTCGTGGACTGATACTGCCTCATATCATCTCAATCCATTAACTAATCATATGGACCTCT
>SKCR01022076.1:0-15257 GCA_019454045.1 Zanthoxylum bungeanum
CACCAGGAAAGAATTTACCCTTTTGTCCTTGTCGTGCTGTCTTAAATACTGTAGTGCTTGAAAACACCATCAACAAAGAGTACTGAAACAGCCTTGAAATTAATCACGAACAAAATATTTAATTAAAAATTAAATAAATAATTTAATTTAATTTAAACTCTTTAAATTAAATCTCCTAATTATCTCATAATTGGGTATGTTGAATTTCTCTATATAATAATTAACATGAAAATTTGACATTAAAAATGAAAAATGACATTAAACAAGAAAATTGACTATAACCATTATTTAACATTTGAATGTTAATTTTATTAATTTTTAAATAATTTATTATTTTATTTTATTATTAAATTTTTTTAAAAAAAAAAAAAAATAACTTTAGACCAACCGGTTGCAATAACCCGTTGGTGCCCTCTTTATTTGATGTACGTATTAGTAACGTGCATAAAAACGTCCCAAGGGGTGTGGCTTGGTGGTGTAGGGTCCATGATCTCATCTTGAGGTTCTGGGTTCGAATCCAGGGGGTGCACTTCTTGTAAGAGCCTGGGACAGCCGGTGGTTTTACCTGCGCCGCGGCCTAAAATGGATGGTTTGGTGGCGGGGTTTCTATCGTTTCCAAAAAAAAAAAAAAAAAAAACAAACGTGCATAAAAACACATTGCAATAATTATTATTCTCCCAATGTTGATATCAGGATATTATCAGTGATCGAATTAGTAATTGAAATAATTTAATAGGTTACTGGTTCGATCAGTTGAACTATTCTGAAAAAATCGACAGAATCAACTCACATTATAGATAATATTAATTAATTGAAAATTATAAAAATATTTATAAAAACATATAAAAACATATAAAAAAAATATAATTATTAATTCTAATAATTTTTAACATCAATAATATTAATTAATTACATATAAAAATAATATTACTATGAGGATTGAGATTGTCTGACTATCCAACTATGAAAGATGAGTTTACATACAAACAATTAAAAGCAGTAAATGTTTGTTTAGGATGACTGAATTTATAATTCTTCCCCTCTGATCCCACATATATGAAGAATCAGAAAACATCTCACAATTCTTGATTCATACATAGAAAGTTTTAAGACCAAAGGAAGTCCTCCCATAAAACACTCACCAAAAGCGAGAAAACCGGGTTCAAACGGTTTACCGGATTTGATCGGTTGTCAACAATTTTTTAGTATTTTAATCTATAAGGGGGTGTATTCAATTGAGATTTTAAAAGACTATTTATTAATAAATAAGTCCAGTAGATTTTAAAAGACATTTAAATAATGTAATGACTTATAAGATTTTATGAGATTTTTTTTAATAGAGATTTTTTACTTATAAGATTTTAAAAGATTTATATCATAAGAATTTGTAAGATTTGAAAGGAACTATAAATAATAATAATAAAAAATAATGAAAGTCAATTGGTTCAAGATGTGGACATTTGCATCAACAATAACAGAAAATAGAATTATATGAAATAGAACCATAAATAAAAATGAATATTCAAAATCATAAATTAATGAAAAATATAACAAAGAAATTATAATTTTAAAAGCCAATTTGATGGTCTTTTAATATCCAATTGATGTAAGTAACCAAAAGTTCTTGAAATAAGCAACTATAGATAAACAAAAGTTAGTTTATTCAGAAAAAATTAAAATAACTTGTAACATAGATCACTTAGAAAATCAATATAAACATATTCTACTAGTAATAGTCAACAAAATTTTATAGTAGACTAATAATTAATTTACGACAGAACTAAGAAATTGCTATAAATAATTTATTGAGCTTAATGAAATAATAATTTCGAATAAATTCAATAACTATATAGCTGAATAGCCATGTGGCCGGTTTTTTCCCCTTCTTAGTGCATTCTATTAAGTAATCTCTGTAATAATTGGCTGGAGGCCAATACACTGTTTTCTCAAAATTTTCATTTGGACTTATTAATAAAGATTTTAACGAGACTATACTTTTCATTCCTTTTTCTTTAAGGCAACTTGCTTTTGCTGCACCTATTTTTATTAATAAACTTGCTTATGCTCTGATGTTCTACATGAGGTTATTATTATTATTATTATTATTTTAAAAGAGAGAGATATAACGCACGGACAGATCACCTTCTAGAAAATATAAATATTCAACGAAATATAATAAATATTCATATAAATATAAAACTCAAAACTAAGAAGAAAAAAGTTTCATTCTCTCTTTCAATATATAAGATAAAGCGCAATTGAATTATTTCCCAATCGGCTAATTATATAAGATAAGCAATCTAATAACTTGTAACATAGATCACTTATTAGAAAATCAATATAAACATATTCTACTACTAATAGTCAACACAATTTTATTAATTAATTTACGACAGAACTAAGAAATTGCTATAAATAGTATTAAATTAAAAAATTTATAATTTAGCAACACCTTTTTGAAAATAGTAACATTAATATGATTTTTTTAGAATTTGAAAAGTTGATTAAAAAAAAAAATCCTAAATCTGTAGAGATAGAAAGAGAATTTGTAGAAACCCTTAGAAAAGAAGTAGATATAATTTTTTTTTTTTTTAAAAAAAACCTCCATTTTTTATACTGTGAGAGAGTAATCGTTCCGATATAAATATACTATATATATTCCATCTTCTGTTTATATATGTGAATATACTTTGACTCATGTTATACTACTTCTAAAGCCATTTTGTAGATTGTGGTGGGTTAAGAGAGCAAGTACTTTACAGAAACAAAAGCTTTTTTCACATTGAGATTACTTTGAGATTCAATAAAGGACACAACAACAGCGAAAAAGACACAACAACCAAATATTTCAGGAATAAACCTATATCATCAATCTATCTATTTTTCATTCACAAATAAAAATCGATCCACACATAATAAAAAATTGGAACACATAAGTACCTTGTTCACGAAGAGTTCACAAGTCTGTTTTTCTTCTCTTCTCTAGCCTCAAAAAAATCTCATGTCAAAAGTCAGATGGGTTAGGGTGAGATTTTTATAAGATTTGATATTTATATTTTCTACTAAAAAGTCTCACACAATCTCACATATAAAAAAATCTTTCAAAATCAACACGTTTTAAATACCATAAGACTTTTTATTATTTGTTTAAAGTCCTGATTGAATACCACTGGATTTGGACACCCTATTTAAAAAGTCCTAAAAGTCTTAATGGAATACCACAAAACTTTTTAGATTATTTAAAAGTCTTAATTGAATAGCACAAGACTTATTTAACTTAAAATAGTCTTTTAAAATCCTAATTCAATACACCCCGAACCGATCAATTCGATCCCGTTTAAAAAACCATGGATATTGATTGATAATAAACATTCAACTTGACAATCAATATTGAATGACTGTTTCCATGGGCAAGTCGTCCATAATATTAAATGGTCCAAGAATATTAATTCACAAAAGGGCCGCAAGAGTCCTGATTGAATATAGTGAATTTCTAGAAAGGGTAGGACATATAATCTACCTAATTTTAAAGTACAATAATTTGGGTTACTGGTATTCGTTTTCAAACTCATGATTTACCGATTCGAAATTATCGAGAAAATGTATGTGATGTTGACTTGTTACATCAATTTAGCTCAACCGATCATTCCCAAAGTCATCTTTAAAAACCTCAAATTGTATTTTAAAGTTACATTTTCTTTTTTCAAAATTATTTCAAAATTTATTTCTTTTAATTTAGGAATAGATTCTAATATTGTTTTCTTTCCTTGTTGTAAGATAATTAGACTATTTTAGTATTTAAAATTACCCTAATTTAATAATTTCACATTAGTTAAAATTTTAATATATGAGGTTGTCAAAACCCTAGTTTGTTTTTCATATTTTATTCAATAAAATTATATTATTGTAAACTTTGTTATTTCTTTACGTTTTCTGCTTCGTCAGACCAAATTTTATTGGTCTCACGTGCGGAAGATTTTCGTGCATACACAAGAAAAATTATATGTACTTTTCTGTGTTTTTTTCTAAACACGAGAAAGTACATATATTTTCTCGTGCGGACATGAGAGAATAAATACATATAATATATAATAAATTTGACGTTAAGGGTTATGGGTATGCATCGGTCGGTTCGGTCAGTTAATCCTTGATTTTTTAACTGAACCAAAATTATTTGGTTAAGTAAATGTTTAACCGATTTAACCATATGATGACACATAACCATTAACCAATTTAACCATTATTTTTCGATCGATTTTGGTTAATTCGTTTATTAACCAGTCCATAATCTCCACAAATAGCAATTCACATTAAAACATTAATACAAATTGAAATTCATCAAAAAGACAAATATATATTTGTTTAACAATAGAAGAAAAATTTAAATTCATCAAAAAGCAGTCTACAACTACACTCAGTAGAGGAAGGTAAAAATTTTAATTTCATTTTAATTAAAAATATTTATAAAGTCAAATTATGATTTGTAATCGGTTAATTGGTCGATTCGGTTATACAAATGTCATAACCTTAACCGAACGAAAAATCGAAAAAGTTAAAAATCTTAACCGAAAAAATCGATTTAATCACAGTAATCGAACCATTATAAAAAATTGGTCGGAATAGTTCGGTTAATCGATTAAAGTGATTAATGCACACTATAATAAGGGTTTGCCATTTAATATTGGGCCATTTATTTAAAATAGATCCCAATTAGCCTGTGATTTTATGGGCCAATTACATCCTCTTTGTCTGTGCTTTGGATTGAACATTAGGCCTTTTATCTATGCAGCTCACTTTCTTTCCTTCTTTTTTTTTTTTTTTTTTTTTTTTTTACAATTGTTGAATGATGATAATACCTTGGATTATATAATATAAAAATTAATTAGGTTTTTTTTTTTCTTTGTATGGGTCACAATCATAATTTCACATCATCAATTATATAATAACCCAAAAAAGTACTTGTTTGTTATATTATGATTACCCTATTTAATTTCGTTAATATTTTGGTCTAAAACATTTTGTTTTATTGTTAATAAGTTGTCAAATCCTGTCCCCAAAGGGTGTGGCTTGGCGGTGTAGGTTCATGATCTCACCTTAAGGTTCTGGGTTCGAATTCAGGGTGTGCACTTCTTGTAAGAGCCTGGGACAGCGGTGATTTTACCTGCGCCGCGGCCTAGAATGAGTGGTTTGATGGCGGGGGTTTCATCGTTTCCAAAAAAAAAAAAAAAAAAAAAGTTGTCAAATCCTACGAGCCCTTGATTGTCACATAATTCAATTAAGTAAAAGAACTTATCTTTCAACTTGTTTGGAGTTATTATGCATCATTTAGGCACCCCCACAAAACAAAAAGGGCTACCTTCTTATTTTGCTGACTCTTTTGTGGTCCTTAATGAAATAATGTTTATTTCAGGACCACAATTATGATTTTGAACAAAATTAATATTCTAGTTCTCTCATATCAACCATGAATTAAAAATGATTTTTTTCAAATAATATTTCATTATAACGATTGAAAAATAAAACCATTAACAACATCGTCAATTTTAAAGGGTCATTTATTGAAAATCGAAATTTTTAAAGGCCATTTAATTTAATCATCCTCATACATTGTTTATATTAATAGTTTTGTGCAGTAAATAGGACATTTGAATAAAATATATGAGACGGTCCATCGATAAAATAAATTAAGTATTCTTCTTATCAAGTCTCCCATGAGAAAGACATGCCGCCTAATTGCTTAAATCATCTTAATTATGATTAGTAGTAGGTATAATTTGTTTGTGTTTTACTTGTTTATCATAAGTTTCTGAGCAATTTGCATTATCATTCCAATTTAGGCAGTGGCTTAGAGCCTCATCTAATTATAAAGTCCCATAAAAATTCGTGTTTATATATTTAAGTGTATTATAATATTTGTTAACAGGAAAATAACTACTAAAGGACGAAGAGGCATAGCGTCATTCAGGAGGAAGAATGAAGAAGGAATTGACCCGGGACGATGCAACCAATATGTAAAAATCGTGAAGGACGAAGAAAGAAACTCCCAACAAGTGAAGAACGATGAAAGAAGAACGAATATACAAAGGTGTCTTGCAGTTACGATTAGGCCCACGACCTAACGGTTACTACACAGTCTGACAGTAATCCCCACGATTTAGCGGTTATTAGAGCACACGATCCATCAGTTGCATACATGACCCAACAGTTGCATGCACGACCCAACAGTTGCATGCACGACCCAACAGTTTCATGCACGACGCATGATCTAGCAGTTACACGCGAGTAGGAGAAATGGGGGTTTAATGGGCCAAAGAAAGAAAAACCGCATGAGCGATTAGCGGGACTTTACACTACAAAGGACTCAGGCATAGGAAAAGAAAAGAAGAGAGACAAAAAAGACTCAAAATGAGCAAGTAGTTTTAATTTAATGTATTTCTTAACTTTGTAATCATTAGGGCTGTAATCTGTGTGCTTGCGCCCCTTGAAGGTATTTTCTTGGAATTAAACACTCATTTCTGGGACTTTGTCTCATGAGGTTTTGGAACCTTACACGAGTACTAATAAAAAATTGTGCGAACAATATTATTATTAATTTTTATGTTAAAAATAACAAAATTTCTTAATTGATTAGTTAATTGTAATATTTAACATCCCACATCGCTAACGAGGAGGATCGGGAACTAATTTATAAGCCATAAAATCCTTTGACGTAGTAGACGTGTTTTGGGTTATAAAGTCCAATAACAAATCCATGACGTGCTGTGTGCCCAAAGGAGATAATATTTACTTGGTTGTTGGGCCCGTACTATTACAGATGGTGTCAGAACCAACTCGTGACCTGATGTGTGGATGGATATGATTTCATTTCGTCCTGTTTCTGATTGCCCCTCACAAGGATGAATAATATAACATCTCACATTGCTAGCGGGGAAGATCTTGAACTAGTTTATAAGCCACAGGCTCACCTAACATACTAAACGTGTTTTGGGTTGTAAAATCAAATAGCAAATTCGTGACGGGTGTGTGCCCAAAGTGAATAATATCTACTCGGTTATTGGGCTCAGATTGTTATATAATATAAAATTAGTAAAATTATTAAATTATTACGTTTTAATAAACATTTACCTTGATCTTTCTTATTTTCCAAAAAATAATATAATTATTTTCTTTTTCTAAAATATCTATAATTTAACAAGATCTTGCTAATTTTTTCGCTTAAGGCCCCAAAAACGCTTGGGTCGCGCCCCGACTCTGCGTGTGTATTGGTAAAGATAGACATGTAACACATGTGACTGCTATATTTCATTAAAAAAGATTTTAATTTGAGGGGTACTTGCATTCCGAAGTGATGTCGGTCATTCCAGTGTATGTGCATTCGGAGTGATGCCATCATTCAATTGTATTTGCATTCCGGTGTGATGCCAGTCACTTCGGTATACTTCCATTTAGTGTGATGTCAGTTACTCCAGTGTACGTTCATTCCAGAGTGATGTCATTTACTCCGATGTACTTCCATTTCAGAGTGATCATCACTCCAGTGTGCTTCCATTCCGGAGTGATGTCAGTTACTCCAGTGGCTTTGTTTTCCGGAGTAATGCTAGTAACTTTGGTGTGCTTCCCATTCGGAGTGATGTCACCCACTCTGGTGTACTTTCATTCAGGAGTGATGTTAGCCACTCCAGTATACATCCATTTCAACGTGCATAAAAAAGGTAAATAATGATCATCACTTCAGTGTAAAATGGTAAAATGGTGATCTCATCCACTTTGGTATGCCTTTATTATAGAGTGATGTTAGTCACTCTAGTGTACTTTCATTCTAGAGTGATGCCAAACCCTCCGATGTACTTCCATTCCAGAGAGATCATCACTCCAGTGTGCTTTTATTCTAGAGTGATCTCATTCACTCCGTTGTACTTTCATTCCGGAGTGATCATCACTCTGGAATACTTCCATGTCAGAGTGATCATCACTCCAAAGTGCATGCATTCTTGTGTGATGCCATTCAATCTATTGTACTTTCATTTTAGAGTAATCATCACTCCAAAGTGATCTTCATTTCGAAGTGATCTTTATTCCAAAGTGATGCCAGTCCCTCCAATGTACTTTAATTCTGGAGTGATGCCATTCACTCTGATGGAGTCTCATTTCAGAGTGATCATCACTCTTATGTGTTTCCATTTCGAAGTCATCACTCCGAAGTGCATGCATTCCAAAGTGATGCCATTCACTTTGAAGTACTTCCGTTTCAGAGTGATCTTCACTTCATAGTCTTTCCATTCTGGAGTGATGTATGTCCATCCGATGTACTTCCAACTGGAGTGATCTTCACTCCGGTGTGCTTCCATTCTGGAGTGATGCCATTCACTCCGATGTATTTCTATTTCAGAGTGATCATCACTTGGGAGTATTTCCATTCCGGAGTGATGATCACTCTAGAGTGCATCTATTTTGATGTGATGCCAGTCCTTCCATTATGATGTTTCCATTTTGGAGTGATCATTACTCCAATGTGCTCCCATTTCGACGTGATCAACACTCCAGAGTGCTTCCATTTCGGAATGATCATCACTCCGAAGATATTCCAGTCTCGCTGATGTACTTATATTCCGGAGTGATTATTACTCCGGTGTGCTTACATTTGAGATTGATGCCATTCACTGTTGGGATGTATGCCCTAGAGCTACATGTGATGTAAACGGTTTCATGTGTTTTTGAAATAAAATGATGCATTATTCATTTATCAAATTGTTTGTTTAATTTTTGCATATTATATATCTTCTTAAATACCCTAGATTACTTATGTACCTTCAGACTTAGTGTATGAGTGTCATATACAAGAGGATTTAAGTCTGAAGTTAGTAATCTTAAATAGTCCATAGAGAGCAAACAAAGCGGGTACTTTATTTGTGGTTTATCTATAGCTGCGGTCTATTCTATATTTGTATGGCGATCTTAATTCGGATCGTCCATGTAGAGACATGAGAATGGATGCACCTTATATGATGCGATCATATAAGACTGGACCCATATAGAAATGACATTCTTATAATATCCGTTAAGCAAAGAAAGTCATTTCAATCTACTTGATGGTCATATATGGATTGATCTTAATCCTGAGTGTACTACGAACTCCTTCATGGCAGGCTGTGTCCTTTGATTTACAAAGGTGAGGTTGGTGTAGCAGTCCCAACCAATAGCTACGTACTTTGGGGGCACAGTTTGTTTTGTAGTTGGAAACGTTTTACATAGACATGGAGTTCACTCTTTCTTGCGAGAAATAGATGAGTATCTTTCTTAAGGGTTGATTCAGTACTTGAACGATTTGAGCACTCAAGTCTTTCTATTACGAACAGAAAGATTAATATTCATAATAGTTATGAATAAATCGTTCATTAGAGAATCAATGGTACTTAAGGTAAAAATAATTAGAGGGGTATAACAGACATTATGACCCGGCTCTAATTAAAAGATACTCGTGAAGGATCAATTCGTATGTAATGACTATATCGATGGACAACGACTTAGTTCGACTTAATATTTCATCTGCGGCAACGAGAGTGCAACTTCGGGTTTTTAGTGGAGTAACCCGGAGTTTATAATTCGGAATATCTAATTAAGAGCTGAATTAATATTTTGAGATTATTGGAGTTCGGAACCGTGGGTCCATTTGGTCCCCGTGCTAGCTTGATTTACTATAGCGGATTTAATATAATTGGATAGTCTAATTATATACTCACAAAAGAATAAATATTATTAATATGATTAATAATATTAATTATGTCACACTTGAAACTATACATTAAAAGATAATGTATGGTATTAATAATTATATGATAATTATTAAATATAAAATATTGAATTATATATATGATATAATTTAATAAGGCTAAGATTATAATTTCTATATTATGGGTTTTGGAAACCCTTGATTTAATTTTGGAAGTAATGAATTTCAAAATATTAATCATATATTTAATTTGTAACATATATTGACTTTATGGAAAGTAAATAATATTGTTACAAAATTAATGAAGAAATAAAGGGCATGGCCGAATTCCTTGATGTATAAGGAATATGATTTGTTTATTTTGGAAACAAAATTTAATCAAAAATCCTAGCCTTGGCCGAATTCCATGGTGTATAAGGAATATGATTTGTTTATTTTTGAAACAAAATTTAATCCAAAAATCCTAGCCTTGGCCGAATTCTACCTTAGGGAGGGGATTGGTTGTTTTGTTTGAGTGAAACAAATTTGACCTAAGTATAAAAGGAAAACTTGATTTTCTTTTGAGTAGGGCTCTCATTCCAAACCCTAGCCACCTTCTTCTTCTTCTTCACAATTCTCTCAAAAGTTGAGAAATAATTTTGAAGAACAAGAATAAGAAAAATATTATTAATGTGTGATTTAATCTCTAAAACGTTTAGGGATTTGTTTGTGTGTGTAGCCCACACTACTTTCCGTTGGTAACGAGATATAGCTCGGAAGATCTTGTGGCGTTGAACAAAACATATTATTCTTTTCATCTCCATCTCACGGCATTGGGACAATTTTACTGCCCATTGCCGTGAATCACTTGGTTGATTCGGGACTCAATTTGTTTCGTTTTAAGTCGGGTTTTGGGAAACACCTTGGGGACTTTTTGGGGCTGAGTTAGGATTGTTTTTGAGTGGAAAAATCAGACCTAAAACGCTACAGCAGATCACGCAAATCAGGGGTTTGTCACACAAATCAAGGATTGATTGGATCAATTTGATGAAATATTTTCTGGAACAATTTTCCACAATTTTGATGTGTTGGCCGAATGGTTGATGAACCCTAATGTCTTGGTATTTTGATTTTTTGATTCATTGGATGAGTTGGAATCAATTGGAAATGTTGATTTAATGTTAATTTGGATTTAATTGGATTGAATTCGGAATTGACATAAAATTACTCTCCATTGAGTTAAGAGCATGAATGGGTTTGATTTTTTGATGAAATGTGTTGGACATGTTTTGTTCTAAATATGCATGATTAATTGTACAAATTTGTGTTTTGGAAATATTGATTTGGGTAATTAATTGTGTAATACACTTTATGTAATTAAATTGTGAAATTGGATTTTTGTAATTTAATTATGCTGGGCCTATTTTGTAAAATTGGGCTTGAATGTTGTTATTGGGCTTGGTTGTACCAAGTTAGGTTTAGGCTAAATTAGTTGGATCCAATTGGGCCCAAAACCGCTTCCATAAAGCCCAAATGCGACTAATGGACCTTTAAAGTTTAATTTGGCCTAATGGGCCTAAATTGATTTATGGGCTTATGGGGTAACTCCTTGATTGGACTTTGGTTATTGGGTTTGACCCGATTTGACCAAAAGTCCACGCCTTAAGAAATTAATTGAAAGCCCATTGGACTTTAATTAAATTGACGTTGGACGTTAATCGGGCTTTGAGACCCGTAACGATTAAATTTGGAATTTAAGTCGTAAAGGTTCGTTAATAAAGTGTAGTATTTAATTTGGAATTAAATAGCGAATTAGTATTAAATACAAATTGAATTGGATTTAATTTTGTAGTTTAATTTAATTCAAGAATTCGTACTTTGAGTACTTATTCGCAAAACGAGTTTGACTCGAGCAAAATCAAATCGTTGTTTGAACATTAGATGGTTACTAATTATCAGATTAATTAATTTGATTAGATTGATTGATAACATGCTTGTGTGAATACATGGTTGCGATGCATGAATAATGTATATCAGATGGATATTAGATGGGTGATGTAATTTTAGAAATTGTTGTAATAAATTTGGAATTTATTAATTGGACCTATGTGTCCAGCCTTATTATGTCATTTCTCATTGTATTTCTCTTCTCACATATTCCCCTCAATGTAAATGCGGTTTATTTAAAAGTGTAGTGTAACGGGTAGAAGCAAATACTTGTGCTAGCAGGAGAGAGAAAAGGGAGAGATTTGATATAGGATCAATGTGTTAAGTATCCATCCGCATACCATTATTATTTTATTTATACTCGCTTTATTATGTATTTAGAATGCATGTCTAAGGGTGTATGATGATGAGACCTTAACAAAGATAATAAATTGGTTGCCAATTTGCATGCGAAAAACCCTCACATAATATTAAGCGTTTTTCCTTCCATTGAGTGATTCTTACTCAAGATCTAAGACTGGCATTGGTTTGTTGGCTAAAGTCAAGACCTTTGTCCGTCGAGGATGTGTTTGAATCACGAAGGCTTTGTTCCATATTGGTGTCTTGTACAAGTTGTGGTTTGTTGGCCAAAGTCAAGACCACTTCTTGTCCATCGACATTGATTACGAAGCTTTCCATGGTCAATGGGTCGCGCTTAACTGGGATCACTAAGTTTGTTGTGCCAAAGCCAAGGCTTAGTTGATTTAGAGGAAAAAGTTTAGGCAATATATTGGATATATTGGCATATATAAGATATATGTTTCAGACTTGGATGTCCCCCTACTGGAACTAGGAATTGGATTGGATCCAATTGATCTTAGAGATCCACCTAGTTAATTATCATACAATTTGCTGGCCAAAGTCAAGATTGTGTGATATTTAACGGGATCCTAGCCCACTAAGAAACACAGTTTCCCGAGTACTCGAAAGAGGGTTAGAGGCTTGCCGAAAAATAGTGGGAGGCAAGAATTGAATTTGCAATATTCGTTTAATTACTTGCCATACGCGCTTAAACAAATATCATTCGTCAAATATATTAAATGTTAGTTGGACTAATATTTAAATTGTTGTTTTAATAAAACAGTTGGACTGTATTCAAACAATTAAATTATAGTTGATTAAATAGTTAGACTATTATAATCATTATAATAAATAGTACCGAAATCGTTGATTAAATAGTTGGACTATTAGAATCAAGATAAAATTGAAAGATTGACATTTAAGACATAATCCTAGGGAAAATGTATTTAAATGGTTTAATTTTCAAATTGGGAATAAAATTTCAGGATGGTCCTGGAAAATAATAAGTTACTTTATTTGATAAAATAACATATTAGGCTTAAGCCTGGAGTTAAGCAAATAGTCGAGCATAATCTTTGGAAGATTTATGTAATGATAACTTTAGTGCTTAATCCATTAAGCTTGCCAAATAGACTCCTTAATTTCTTAATCAGAACTAAGGATTAGATCCTTAAAGTATGATAATGAAATTGAAGGATCTTCATAAATCTATGCTTAGATTTTAGAAGTATTAAATTGCAATAAATAATTCTTGGAGAATTAATGACTATTCTCAAGGAGATAAAGTCAAACTTTGCAATTAGGCAAGTAGCGTAAGGCGCACCTTACTTCGATATTCTAGAAACCCAAGGCTTGGCCAAAGGCTTCTGGAGTGTTGAAACTGGCAAAGGCAAAATCATTATAATCTTCTAGGAAGATAAATGACATATCCCAAAATGTCTGCCTAAATTGTGGCAAACGGGATCGCGGAAGCGTGACTGCTGTTTGGACAATGCAGACATGAAGGAATTGAAAACGGGGCAAGGCTTTGACTTCAAATATGTTTGTCATAATTATGTTCACTACTAGTATTAAAATTGGATTTTAAATACTTAGTGTGATACATAAATATATACTGATGTTTAGAATCTGCTTTGAGCAGAATACTGACTTCAATTGAGATTAATCTGCGATTCGGAAACGGGACGACAATCGCTGTTTTGACCGTAGATACCTAAATTTAGGAACTACCCTTCGGGTGTGTACCTAAATTTGGAAACTGTTATAATGTAACTAGTTTGACTAGAAATATTATCTCTATATCAGTGTATAACCCGCTGCGGGTGTACCTTTATATTCTAGAACACTAAAGTGTTTTATTATATAAAGATGATATTGAGATAAACATATTAGATGTGAATAACATAATTTGTATTTTGAATATAAATAAATCTCAAACATATAACATGACAAACAAATAGCACAAACTGATTTGATCAGATGAAACATATTGTGGTATTGTTTTCTAGGACACAATTAAACAAGTCTCGTATATCCACACTTTCGAAGAGTGGGTACTCAGACTGATTTGATTCTACTCAAATAAAGTCTACGAATCTAGTTTATTAGGCAAAGTTCTTATAACACCTTTACTTGGTAAAAGTGGAAATGCCACCAATCTGTTAGCCCTAATTCATAGTGAAGCAAGTGGGCCCATGTCTAGCTAGGCTAGAGGTGGATATGAATATTTCGTGATCTTTACGGATGTGGCATCGCGTTGTGGTTATGTGTTTCTTTTAGAACACAAATCGGAAACTTTTAAAGTTTCGACACGAAATAGACAAACATATCGGCTAAAGTATTAAATCGTCACGGTTAGACCATGATGAAAATACTTAAGCAATAAGTTTCTAATATACTTGAAAGATTATAGTATTCTTTCAATGAGGACTCCTCACGGAACACGTCAACTTGACGGTGTTTCTGAAATGAGTAATCAGATTTTGTTGGACACGATAAGGTTAATCATGAGTCGCTCTGAGCTATCATTTCCTTCAACGGATACGCATTAACAGTGCAAAACTTATTTTGAATAAGGTTCCATAATAATCTATTTGACAGACTTCATATTAGATATGAACAGGAAAGAAACCGGGTTTCACATTCCTGATAATTTGGGAATGCTAGGCATATGTTTGGATGATACCAAACTAAAACCCAAATTGGATAAGTGCCTAATTGTAGGTTATCATAGGGATACCTAAGTATAGTACTTATACATCTCACATGAGAATAATTTAATTGTTGCTCACCATGAGGTTTTCCTGAGAGGAATACCGATATGCAGTGGTAAGTGGGAGGATAGTATAACTCGATGAAAATCGGGGTAATACTGTTCCAGGCACATATCCTTAATGAAACATATAAATAGTTCATCAAGGATGAAACTATACCAATAATCTTCGAATACACAAGAACCACGTATATCGGAGAAAGTCAGAAGACAACCTGGGGTATGGTTTCTGATCTCACCTCATAAAGATGTCAATCTTATTGAGGAATACCAACTGACTACGTATGAGGAAGTGATACAAGGTATCGACTCCCTATTATGGCAAAGTGCCATGATATCCTAAATGGATTCCATGTATATCAACTTAGTTTGGATACTAGTTGATGTACCGCAAGGCATTGTGCCTATTGGTACTATATAAGTCTTCAAGGAAGACATACATGGATGGCAACATATCAACATATAAAGCTAGGCTTTTAGCGGAAAGGT
>SKCR01022077.1:0-15337 GCA_019454045.1 Zanthoxylum bungeanum
TATTGGTTTAGGCGACATACAATAATATTGGTCGAGTAATATATTATTTTCATGTATAATAATCACATTTTACCAAGAAATTAATTTGAGACATATATAAATATTAATGACTCTCATAATCACAAATATATTTTAGATTTACGATATTTATTTGTCATAATATATCAGAATATACACATAAATTATGAATGAAAAGATGTGTAGAAAAAATTTATATTTTTAAATAAATAATAAATCGTATTATAAAATATGTTACCTTAAATCATGACATCGATAACTGATTTTAGAACACAAACATGAAGAAGCCAACCGCAAGTTTAATCTTATCCTGCATAACAATTTTGCAAGAATTGTACTGTATTGCAGATTCTTATGAGAAGAAATGAAATTGTACAAAGATACGAACCATTTGGTCGCATTTTTTTAAGGTGGATTAATTTCAATATTGATTCTGCCAAAATCAATGCCTTTTTTTTCAGGGCATTTCTCTAAATCTGCTTATTTATTGCTTTAATCATGTAATCACCAAAATTAAGATGAAGCACAATAATTATAAACAGAATCAATGTTATATAACCGTCTAATCAAATTTGGAGTTATGTGAATTCTGAAAACATGGGGAAGAATTGGAACGAGCCGCTAAAATCATGTTTCAGGGGAAAAAAAAGGCAAAAAAAAAAAAACAGCCACTAAAAAATATTTTAGGGTGACTTGATGGTGTAGGATTCAGGATCTCATATTGAGGTCATGGATTCGAATTCAGGGAGTGCGTTTCTTATAAGAGTCTAAGATAATCAGAAATTTTACCTACTCCGCTTAAGCCTGAACGAAATGATTTGACGATAGGATTTTCAACGATTTAAAAAAAAAATCGATTGAATCCTTTTCATTTACATACAAACTAATAATTCACTCATTGAGTCATATTTGTATGATTTGATGGTGGATGATTCAGGATCTCACATTAAAGTCATAGATTCGAATTCGGGGAGTGCGTTTCTTATAAGAGTATGAGACAATTAGAAGTTTTACCTACTACGTTTAAGTCCGGAAAAAATGATTTGACAATAGAATTTTCAATGATTCAAAAAAAAAAAAATCGATTGAATTCTTTTCATTTACATACAAACTAATAATTCACTCATTGTTTGTTCCCTTTAAAAAATACTGCAACAACATACTGGTCAAATTACTAGTAGTTTAAATTCAATTGATCTGACAAAATATTATGAATAGAGATGACCAAAATTCTTATAGGGCCTGTTACTAGTAGATAATGAGATAATTTTCAATATCTGTTAATTGAATGAGTTGGGTATATATATTAACATCTCTATTTAAATAGAGATAAAAATCCATATACGAATGAAGACTCATGCACAAAGTAAATTCGGATATTCACATCCACATATTATATCCAATTAATTACCATTTTAAATTATGGAAAACGTAATAAAACTTTAAAAAAAAAAAAGTGAATTTATTTGTTAAAATGAGAGAGGGGACCGTGAGTGAACGTTAGAGACACGATTGGCTTAAAAAAGGAATAAGGACCGTGTATGGCACGTTCCCTTTTAATAATTTCGGATCTCACTCAAGTTGCGTTTATTTTTGGATTCCAACTTTGACTCTTTGCCTTTACAAAAAATAAAAAGACAAAAGGAGTGAAGGTGCTACTCCTTGAGGCCCCCATCACTCATGTCATATATTTTGTTACCTACAAGCATCAAGCAAATTTATAATGTGCAACTCTTGTTTAATTTCTTGATATACTTTATACTTATTATATGGAGGAGTTGGGATTTTAATTTTAAGATCAAATTATAATGGAGAAATGATGAATTTTTTTTTCGATATTTGGTAAAATTAAGTGAAATCTCTTTAATGTTTTAAAAGTAAATGAATTCTCCTTATATGAGAGTTTTACTATAAATATTTTGTTCTTATTGCAAAGTATTAGGAGGTTTTGCATTGAGATGACAGAAATCCCTAAGGGGAAGGGAGCTCTCGGAGACCCTCCTTAATCGGGGTACGGGGAATATGAGAATTTAATACCCTATTTCTTATTCGGGGAGTGGAGTGGACGAAGATTAGGCAAAATCTTCACCCCCTCCTCATTACTCATTTAAATTTTAATTTAATTTTTTTTAATTTTTTAATAAATATGTTTAAATTTCTATTTATAATTTTTATATATATGTAAATAAAAATACCTTAATATTTATAAAAATATATAAATTATAAATATTATAAAGGCTTAAATGAAATAATTACACATATATAATCAATTTTTAATGAGATATCCATTATTTTATCAAGTTATAGACCAAACAAAAAGATAGAAAATACGAATTTTAATCTCCTATATAAATTATGATATGTATAATAGATATTATCAATTTTTTGAATATGAATGTTTGATTTATGGATAAAGTAATAATTCAACTAATATATTTTTCAATAATATAAATCTATTTTAAGAAAAAATTTGTTTATTATTTGGGGTTCGGGCCTCTTCGGGAATCCCCATCCTCTCCCCTTAAACAATTACGAAAAAACAAAGAGTGGATATCTAAAAAATATATGGGATGGGTACGGGGATGTCGATCCCCTCCCCTCCCCTCCCCATTGCCATCCTTATTAAAATAATTAAAAAATATTAAATAAATTATACTTATATTTAATATATATATATATATATATATATATATATATATATATATAATATTTATTAATTATAATATCAAATGTTATCCCATATTGATTGTACTGAAAAATTGCTCCAATATTAATAAGGTCAACTTGACCCTTTTTCCGGGCATAGCTAACTGACTATTTTTTAAACTAACGACATTGCCCAAACACAAATAAGTTGATATCTTGTAGCACACGACCACACAAATCGTATATAATATTTTATAATCATCTCAATAATGAAGGTTATATTATTAATTAATTGATGAAGGATCCTTTTCACACTATTCTTTATTAATTTTTCAGTGTACAAAAACTATGACGTAATTAGCTCAGGTAGCAATCAACATGTCCACGTAATTTCACCTTGAGGTCTTGAATTCGAATTCAGAGAATGCATTTGCTAAGGGTTTTCCCTATTCATCTTAACCCCCGGAAGAGATAATTTGGTGGCAGGATTTCCAATAATTTCAAAAAATAAAAAACACCTCAACATGGTACATAGCGAATTCAATATTAAAAGTCACATATAGATGAGTGAGAATCGTTGTTAAATTTTTACCCTATTGAATTAATATGAGGACTAAGACAGTAAGACATTTTATAGCTATCATAATCAATGGATCCCATAATGCAACGAAAGCCCTTATCTCTTTATTTTTAATGCAAGAAAAGAAATAAATGGATCCACCAATAATATCAAATTGCATCGCAAATTTTGCATTAATAGAGGTCCCTTAGTCCACTCCCATTATATTATTGCCTATTCACAACTCACTACCAACTTGTCAGTAATTTCAACTAAACAGAACAAAGCTTCAGCTTCAGCTTCAGCTTTGTTTTTAGAACCGAGGTTTGTTTTCACAGAGACAAGAGAGAAAATGGCAGGGAGATACTGCTGCAGAGATTTGGTGCCGTTCACAGCTATGGTGACCATGGAATGCATCAACGTGGGCTTAAACACACTGTTCAAAGCAGCAACTTTGGTGGGGATGAGTCACTTTGTTTTTATTGTTTACTCTTATGGTATTGCTGCTCTTGTTCTTCTTCCTTCTCCTTTCTTCTCTTACAGGTAATTTGTGTATATATATATATATATATGATCTTCATCACCAATTCTATTGCAAATTATTATTTTGATTTTTCTTCTTCTTCTTCTTCTTCTTATTTCATTGATTTATATGCAGATCAAGAGTGCTTCCTCCACTTACCTTCTCAATACTATGTAAAATTGGCCTTCTTGGGCTTATAGGGTAGGTTCATATATTTTTTTTTATTCAATTGGTTCGGTTTAGTTCGATTCGATTGATAATATTTGATTATATATTTGATTGATCAGGAGTTCATCTCAGATAATGGGCTATACAGGCATAAATTTCAGCTCTCCGACTCTTGCTT
Source organism: Zanthoxylum bungeanum (assembly GCA_019454045.1). Taxonomy (NCBI): domain Eukaryota; kingdom Viridiplantae; phylum Streptophyta; class Magnoliopsida; order Sapindales; family Rutaceae; genus Zanthoxylum; species Zanthoxylum bungeanum. The sequence continues at coordinate 4,093 of SKCR01022077.1, forward strand.
CAGCTATCAGCAACCTTACACCAGCTTTTACTTTCATACTGGCCATCATTTTCAGGTTTTTTAATTTTTTAAAAATTACAGTAACGTCCTCAAGTTGCTAATAAGTAATAACTTAGGGGGTTTAAACATTCTTTTATTTTCTTTCTAAAGTGGAATAAGATTGATCGTGTCAGCTTTCCGATGAAACAGAGAGGAGGACGTAATTTTCAATGTAGCCCATTTGTCAATAATAATAATAATAATAAAAACTACCCTTTACTCTTTATGATCATTTATCTTATCTGGGCCAGCAGTAGCACCGTCACCTTGTTTGTCATTTGGATTGATGCTTGATGGTATGCCAAGCCTATATAAGTATTTTATGGATTCTAAATTTTATTTATTATTTTTTTTTTTATTACTGTAACTTAAAATTATTTCATTAATAAATTAGATTTTTCATTAATTTATAGGATATAATAAATTTTGACTTACTCGCCTTTTAATAGCTATGTCACTGACCATAAAGCTTAATAATTGAGTAGCTCTGCTCGACCACTGACCATAAAGCTTAATAATTGTTTGTAATGCCTTGTTTGGATTTCATATTTTGAATAGTTTTTAGTGACTATGAGTATGACAATATGTTATCTCATTTTCTTCTTCTATGGGACCACAAAATGTCAATTTGATGATTATTCTCATTCTCAACTTTTTATTTTATTTGACAACTGATAAGGATGGAGAAGCTGGCCTGCAAAAAAACAAGCAGCCAAGCTAAAGTTTTAGGCACCATAGTATCAATAGCAGGCGCATTCATAGTTACTCTCTATAAGGGCCCTCCCATCACAACTATTTCTTCTCCAAATATTTCATCACTCACTCAACCTCCTCTTCGCTCTTCCAATTCAAACTGGGCCATTGGCGGCGTTTTCCTCACAGCTGAATATATTCTCGTACCTCTCTGGTACATTGTTCAGGTAAGCGTAAAACCCGGCTGAAATTTCAAATTATACCATGCTCCCGCTATAATCGAGATTTGGGTAATATCCTGTAGCATTACCCCTGTTTGCAGACACAGATAATGAAGGAGTACCCTGCAGAATTAACAGTAGTGTTCCTTTACAATCTCTGTGTGAGCTTCATAGCTGCCATTGTAGCATTAATCACTGAAAGGGATGCTGATGCCTGGAAAGTAAGACCAGATATTGCATTGGCCTCCATCCTGTGTTCGGTGAGAATCTTTCACACTAATGCAATTAATCATTAGCCAATTTAGGCAAAAATTCTCAATTATTTATTGATTGATGGCCATTTCTTGCAGGGGCTACTTGGATCATGCATTAACAACTCAGTTCACACTTGGGCATTGCGCTTGAAGGGGCCTGTCTTTGTGGCAATGTTCAAGCCCTTGTCGATAGCCATTGCAGTTGCCATGGGTGTTATGTTCCTCGGTGACACTCTCTATCTAGGAAGGTAAATTTTTACAGCAAGTTTTAAAAGGAAATAAGAATTTACAAGCAAATGGCTAATTCACCTCTTCCAAATTGCAGCCTTGTTGGAGCAACTGTAATATCTCTTGGGTTTTATACTGTAATGTGGGGGAAAACGAAAGAAGAGATAACCGAAGATCTCGGAGTCGATAGCCAGGAATCTCCAGCAACCCAGAAAGTACCTTTATTGCAGAGCCATAAAAACGAACTTGTATAAAGCAAATAGATGCTAATGAAGAAAGAGTAAAATGCAGAGTAATCAAATATCTATCTGCCTTCTAGCTTTCAATGTACAGCAGAATATAAAACTCTGTATGTACCAACTATTAGGTCAAAGGATGGCTGAAAGATAGTTGTTTGTGTAAGATAAAAATGCTGATAGTATCAATCCCTCTACAAGGTTCCAGCTCGTGATATCGGATTTCTGATTAAATCATGCCATGAAATGGCGGCACATACATAAACTAGTAATACCAAAAATCATGTTCCCAGTGTATAGAAAGGACCATAGTATCCTAGTGATTCTATGGAGATGATGAAACATGTTTCACACAAGTCATTTTTTTCATTCAACTAGTAGAAACTGAAAAAATTCTCAACAAGAAGTGTCAGAAATAAGAAGTTGTATCCACACACGATTAAGCAAACGACTACTCAATACATACCTAAATTCCATATTCCATTGGGTCTGAACATTTCTGTCCTTCAATTCTTCAACCGCAATATACTCTTATTGCAGTGGCAAAAATGGAACCAACAAAATAGCAGATTAATTCTGTTAACCTTCTACAACATACTTCTTGTTTAAGACTATTTTACTTTTGCTTTCACACATTTGGTATCACTTTCATCTGACATAGCTGAAGGTACAAAAAAACATTTCCCGAAGTTGCCGCTTTGGTTGATCCATTTCCAATAGAGCTCTGCATAGATTTAAAAAGGAAGATTAGCATGGTTCAGTGTAAAGGAGAGAGGACGAGGGAGAAGCTTCTATCGTTTAAACTCAAACCTCAGGATATCAAACTGGTACAAAATCACTAGACCCCAGCCTTAACAGCCAGCTTCCATACTCTCTTCAAAGTAAAAGGAAGCTGTGTTGTATTACACTACTACAGAGAGATGATATGATAAACAAATCACAGAGGGATACGAAAGAGCAGTATGTCTACACCTTATCTTCAATATTCTCTCAAGTCTTGAGATCATCAGACATAGCAGAAGGTATACAGTGTGTTGCGAGGATATCAAAAGTTGCTTCCTTAGCAGTCTTAGTCTGTAGGACCACTATCTGCTCAAATAATTTAAAATTCAGATAAATAGAAAATAATATGAGCAAGAGCAAGCAAGATCGAGATAGAGAAAGAGAACCTGTTGGCACTCTAGATCGAACTTTAGAAATTCATCTCCACTGCTTTCCACCATTTCAGCCAGACACTTCAGGTTCCGCACAGGCTTACCATTGAGAGCAAGAACCTAGAGAAACCAACATAAGAAAACCTTTAATAATTGCAGTTGAGTCTTATTTGTTTCAGCAATCTAGCAACCGTGTACAGCGGCGATGTATGAGATAAACCTGACCTGCGTATTGACAATCTCCTCGTATCCAATATTAATGTCGGCCACAAGGACCTGGCACAAATTTCAGATTGTACAGTGAATTCTTTTATGTCATTTTTCAAACATTTTACAATCATTTTTCTAGTGGAAATATTGGTCACTCAGATTCAATGAAACTTGCAGTAAAAAGAATAACAAAGGCAGCAGAATTTGGGAGATGGAAGAGAGAGAGAACCTGAGAAACAACAACAATTTGTTCATCTGCTGATTGCGCCATTGCATGCAAATGCTTGTCCAACAGTTTGACCGGAGCATCGAATTCGTAATCCTTTCCATACTGGGTTTGAATACAAATGAGAATCAAATATTGGAATGTGGAAAACATTTATGGACCCAAATATTGGATAACATTTTATCAGCACAAATAAAAAGACATAATATCTTCAACATTAAACAGGAAAATGCAGCCACAATTGCAATAGTAATCTCTTACTAGTGAGCTGTCAAACCCCTAAAAGCAGGAAATATAGCAAAGTAATATACATGCACGTGTACAAATGTACACATGATGGGAAAAGCCTTGAGCTGGAGTAGCATATATACTCCAGTACTCCTTGTCATTTTTTTTTTTTTTTCTTTTTTAATAGTCCAGCAGTAGAAACCACATATATAACTATACAAGTAATGGAAACCAGGCATGCTATCAGGACAGGCATGTTGAATGCTGAACTCAAATGACAACACACACACAAAAATAATAATGATGATGATGTGAATGCAGAAAGCAACAACAAAGACGACAGAGAGAGAACTAAAAAACATAGATATCCAGCCAGTACTACAAATACAGTGAGAGAGAGAGATCACATCACAAGTGCCAAAGTTAACAGCATACCTCGGAACGCAGATAAGGAACAGTCACAGCTGTAAAGACAAACCCTGCAATGATGTAATAAGATGGAGGTCGGCCATTGATATGTGCAGGGATGAGCCGCTTGTGAGTCGAAAGTTTTATATTGTACTCATGAATCTCTGAATTCCGGAGAACTTTTACAACAGCGTTATCTCCGGTGTACTTTTGAGAAACAAGATAACTAAAGCCTATACGCTCCCCATGCCTGAATGGAACTAAAATTCAGTTCAAAAGAGAAGTTAGAAAGATGTCAGGCTGGAAAAAGAAAAACACAGTTATAACAGAAAACAAAACATAAGTTTCCATGAAAAAACACTTTTAACTCTCAGGTTCATGGTGGTAACTCCACATGAACATAAAATGAATAAAGAATGCATAAAACTCCAAAAATGACCGACTTATCAACTTTTAACTCTCAGCAAAAATATTGTGGAATCAAGAAGGTCTAGTCTTCACAAACATTGCAAATGAACAAAAAACCTAGAAATGTTTTGTAGTTCATTTCAGAAGTTCATAAAAAATTTAAATAAAAATTAAAAGATAAAGAAAAAGAAGGAAAAAAGAGGAAAATTTCACCAGTTCCATCATTCGCAATATCAATTCCATCAAAGCTAAGGATAATATCAGATGGCTTCAGAACATGAGATTCCGGAGCTGTTGGCTCAATTCTTCTAATACGAACACCCTTTTGATCAGGTCGCATTCCCATTGACATGCGCAAATCAGGATTTTCCATTTTCTGCCACTCAACTCCAAGAATCGGGAACCCTAACACATTGAAAACAACAACAGGAAATAGACATTAAAAGGATGACAGTGCATAAGGTCAAGGACTCTTAAGCCCCAACAAACACAATAAGAGGTTCAAGAGAGAAAAACAACAATGGAGAAACTTAAACACAAAGAAAGCACATGTAAAGATACCTGTATATGCCCCATTTTTCTCATAATCTTGAATAAAGTGCATAATAACTGGTGTTGGTATCACGTAACCTATGTTCTCCACATCATCATGCTTTAGAGATTGAAATGCAATACCGACACATTTGCCCTTATCGTTGAATGCAGGGCCACCAGAATTCCCTGAATTTATAGCTGCATCTATCTAAAGAAACATATTACAAAAAGGGATATCAATTTGTTACAACAACATATTAGATCAACCAAACATGACTAAAACAATCAAAGGCATTTGATGACTAACAATTAATCCATAGAATTGGAGTAAAACAGAGTTAAAGGTCAATCTTCAATATTAAAAGGGATTATGATCTCCAACGCTGAAGCTCTAATTCCATCCCACCAAATATAATTTATAGATAAACAAAAATTTAGAACTATAACCTGCAATCCCAAAAGCTCAGTGGAGCCATGGACATAAGATAGTATCTCCATGCGTGACACAACCCCGCTTGTCACAGAGATTGTGTCACCCCCAATAGGGTAGCCCACAACAGTGACAGCATCTTGGAGTGCCGGCAAATCTCCAAACTCCACTGGTGAAACTCCTTCCCAGAACTCATCATCATTAACAGTCAACATCGCTGCAGCCACCACAAAAAGACAACATACCTATGAACTAACTAAAGAAACCACAAATTAAATCTACTTCCTAGACTTACAAATGACATAAATCATTACTCAACCAATAACCACTAAAGAAACTAAAAAATGACAAAGTAAAGTTTACCAATATCACACTCAGTGCCAATAGACAAAACAGTGGCCAAGTACTTGGTATCAGAACCACGCTTTTTCAACTTGACTTGCGTGTGATGCTCAACTGAATGCGCGTTCGTCAAAACTCTTCTTCCTCCCACAATAAACCCACTACTACTCGAACTGTACTGTCGTTTCCTCTGCCACGGCAGTGAAAAATTAGGCTCCGTATGAACACAAAAGACTTTCACCACAGCGTCCATTGACGGCACTGCTTTCACCGCCACGCTGTCCCACCGAGGTGGCAATATCGTTATTTCGTTGCCATCCCCGTGCCTGCTTCGTTCAGGTGATGCCACGTGGCCAATATTGGATTTTGTATTAGTACTGTTGTAATTATCATTGGTGCTGTTGTCGGCGTGTTTTCGTATTTTCTTTGGTCTGCCGCGGCCGGGGCGTGTGGGTGAAGTGATGTGATTATCGTTGGCGGTGGGGAGTGGGGCAACGGTGTCGTTTTGAGTAGTGGGCATGGTTTCGGGCTTGGGTCCTTTGGGTTTTCGGCCACGTTTTCTGGGTTCCGGCATTGTTTTGGTTAGGGTTTTGGAAGGCTGAAACAGATTCTGTAGAAATTTCTTTGAATCAGATTCTCTGGCGGGGGGAGAGAGAGAGAGAGTTGAATGATGGACTATTGGGCCGATGTTAAATGTTTAACAAGTTATGGGCTTTTTACAATTTGTTTACCCGGGCCCAAAAAATAATGATGAGGAAAAGAGATGCTTTTTAATATTTTCAATAGGAATTTGAAAAATAAAAATAGTATGAATGCAATGAATGTAAATAGAGAGGTGAAAAAAACTGATGCTTTGAGGCAGATTCGGGAGAGCAGAAGAAACTTGAATGCATAAAGCGGTGTCGTGCAAGAGGGCTTTTTAAAAAAAAAAAAAATAAATGATTTGATGATTATAAGGTTGAGAGAGACCTTCGAAAGATAAGGAGCCAGCCAAGGGAGGAGAACAAGAGATAGTAATATTGTCCGCTGTTTTTTGTTTTAAGAGCAAAATATGAAATTGACCTCTTAAAAAGAATAATACACATCGGATCTTACATAAGTCCGGTACAATTCAATTACTTAATCAGATAACCTACCAATTTTTTCTCTCTATCACTAGTTCTTAAGCGTTTAGTTTTTTTTTTTTACAAGTTGTGAGATGCGAAATTTGCTAACCCTTAACTCTGAATCTTCAACCCCTTTATATAGGTTTCCAAATTCACTATTTCACCGCCTATGATGTCAGCCCATGTCACATTGCCAACACAACTCTCTTCAACTATCTTTAAATGAGCCAATCAGATTCACTCATTTCATTGTCACTGCACCAGTCTATTACGGCCTCTGGCGGCTCTGCTCTGCCACCTCTCTGCCACTGTGCCGGCCTATGGCGACTGGCAGTGGCTACTTCCAACGAGAACCGTTGCTTTTTCACCGTCATCATTAGCCTTCTAAAAGTTTATCCTCTCAACTAAGACATACGTCACATGACTCCAATATAGGTCGGTCTGTGATCTCATCTTCATTCATTGGGTCAGCATACCGGGATAGACGATACTATCAAAACTCTCATTCAACTCTCTCAATCATGTGAGGTTTTACTGACAAAGACCTAACGGGTCGATTTCAACAAACTCTTAGAATAAATTAAATCAACATCCTCTGGATGGTCAAGTCGATATCTCAACTTGCTTCATCATCAACGAGTTATGCCTTTGAGAGAACCCCCTCTGAATCATGTGGTCAGGTTCCTCTGTCAAATTCCTTATGCGTCTCTGGGTCTTTTGGGCTTTATCATCTATTTTTGGCTAAGTACAAATCCTATTCTACCATTGTTCGGTATTTGAACCTTCATCGGGGTGAAAAACCACCATTAATATTTGTCTCATAGTTCTCGGTATCAACGAGTTGGTGAGTTGATACCGTGATACCGGGAACTTTATAAAAGAAAGTGGTGTATGATGATATAGTGTCCTCGGGTTATCCCCTTCTAAAAACTTTGTATTGCCTCATCTCTTCCCAAATTCATAGTCCTCGGGGCTAGCTGCTCTGCATACTGTCAAAGATTCCATTTTTATGACGATTGTCTTTCTTTCACCGTCATTTGAAAAAGTATTCCTAAGGTTTCTGAATCGTCCATAGGAATGTGTGATGACATAATGGTCTTCCTTAAATACCTATCATATCCATCAAGTCCCCTTTTGTTTCATCTCTCTAATATGTCAAGTGTCGCTCATTTATAACTTGCACGCCAAAACTCGTGTGGCTGAGATGAACTAAGCTCGTGGCTCTCATCTGACATTTTGATCCTCAATAAATCTTTAGCACTGTGTCCAAGATCAAGAAATGAGGCTTTCGTCATTCCTTTGAATACATGACTCACAAATCAGATAAAGATTTAAGGTAAGTTCTTCAATCAAACCATCGTTAACCAATTTTGATAGACGTCTAACACCTATGTGGCTCAATCTTCAATGCCATAATTTAATATTATATAATTCAGATATTTTACTTATATTTTCCTCTAGATTAAATATATCTCGATATGTTCCAAAACATAATGGCTGTTAGATAAAGAACATTCACATATCAAATAGATGTATTTATCATATGAAAATAAAACATCATCTTCATTGTTTATTTTATATCATTCTTTATCCAATATCGGCAATGATATTTATCTAATATCTGACTCTCACCGTGGCTATCTAGAGCTTTAAGAATTTTGAGTGACATTTTGGCTGTGACTTTTACAGCTGACACGGACGGGCTAGACCCTAAATTTGGTTCAAAATTTGAGGCTCTTAAATTTTTAGAAAATTTAATACCCATTTCAATAAAGAAGTAAAAAAAAAAAATTCCTTCTATCAATAGGAGACCACATATTTTAAAAATTCGTATACCATCTCCAAAACTCATAGTAGCCATGAGTATGGGCTTATGTTATTTTAATAGGTTTAGCCTATACGAGTTGATATATGTGTATATATATATGTATGACTGATTCAATGAGAAATTAATATTTAAATATCCACTTTCAAAATAGCAGAGTTAAGAAAATATATCTAACAAAGTTGTAGATATTTATAATCTTGGAGAATTAACTACTAGCCAACAATGGAGTCATTCATGTGTCTTCAAATTTAAGAAACTTTACAACAACAATGGAGTCTATTATACTCTGAATCTCCCAAGCCCCCATTTATCTCTTCTTCATTCGCCTTCCCCCATAATAGAACCTAAAATCCCATATATATTATTACTCCTCTAATAACGCTGCAATTAATAATATTATGTAAAAAACACAAATGAATCATACATAAACAAAGATCAACAAATCAACGAAATTAGCGTACGCGTAAGAGTTCTACTTAAATAGTAATTATAGGAGTTTGAAATAATTTTAATTTTTTTAAAAAATATATTTAATATGATTTTAAACCCGATCAAACAGACTATTAATACATACCTCCCTAAATAAAGACATTCGCCGAAAAATATGAAACTCATAATAGCTGCAGTGGCAATGGATAACTTGAAAGTTGCTGTGTACACAGGGTCTTTCATGTGCAAGCCAAATGTATGCACAACAGTACTAAATGTTAATCCAAAAAATGCCTGAAATAATTTTTTTTTTTTTTAAAAGGAAAGAAATTTTCACTAGCCATTTCCATTCCCCATTCCGCATTCCCCTTTCTTCTGAATTCTATTTAATTGCTGTTGGATTCTTACCGAGTACATAATTGTAGCCAATTCTATGTCAGGTTTTAGTCTCCAAGAACTCAAATTTGATTCTGCAATGAAACATATAGGTGTATGTTAGCTTTGATTCGAGATAAAGCTAACAAAGTCTCCACTCACAATAAAAGTTTTGAGATTCAAGAATATCTTTATTCCTCATTCAGCTTGGTATTTATAGCTGAATTAACACCCCGATCTGTTACAAGTCTCTCTACAGCAAACTAACAAACAGCTAACAGACTAACTATTTAAAACTAACTTCTTAACAAACTACTAACAAACTCTTCAACCTTTTAACTACCCTTCCCGCTAACTTCCTCAATCTTGATGCCTTCTTGGCCTCACAATAGCTCTTTTAGGTCTATTAATCTGCTGCTGTTGAGCTCTAGAAGAGTTCTGTTGCCGATGCTGCTGATGCTGGAATTGTTGTTGCTGAAGTGTAACATTACCTTCCCCATTCAAACAGACCTTGTCCTCAAGGTCAAAGTCATGAAAAGCTTGTTGGAATCCTGCTAAGTCCTCCCATGTGCTATCCTCAATTGGCAAATTCTTCCATTGAATCAACACCTGTCGAACATGAAGATGCCCCCGAATTACAATCCGTTGACTAATGACTGCCAAGGGTTGCAAATTGAGATCATCTTGTGTTGCTGGTAGATGAGTGATTGTTGTTAGGGTTGGTGCTCCGAGTGCCAATCCGGATCGTATTTATGTCTGATTCATAAATACGAACAATTATATTTTCCATAATATTACTAATTTTAGTGGTAGCACCCTTGTCTTTTATACACATATGAGGTCTAATTACGATTAGATATCTGATTCCGATTAGACCGAAACTAAATCTGGTTTAGTGATATATGTCTATTAGACAAAGACCCTAGGATTTACGATAAACTGCGCAGTTACAACGTAGTACATAATTGACATTGGGAAGCGCACTATAAGATGTATATCCTTAAATAAAGTTCCTGGTCAAGATTTGCTAACACTGGTCGGTTGGTAAAATCCGCTGAGACCAGTACATGTCGTATATCATGACTTGGTCTGATGGTTTATCCCAATGAACCATGAGTCTGGGAGACTCGTATAGACATGTAGGTGTTTATTTGATAAAACACTGAACGACTCACTGAAGGTTTCCTAATAGATGGTACACCAACGTCAATAGGAACCTTCTCGAGTTGAGCGAGCATAGTGGTCCTTTGACTTGAGATACCACAGTGGGATATATGAGTTATCCTCCACACTTTGATGGCAGTCACGTCAACGATCTATTTAGATCAGACCTCCGCCTGTTCGTTGGGTGTGGACTGATGCTCATGATATCCAGTGCGTATCAAGATAGGATCCGTCAGTCCTGTGTACAAGGCATAGGCATCCTCACGAGTTTACGATCTAGTAAATCCATGGCCGTGGTATAACTTCGGAAATTAGCTCTGAGTGTTATTTAGAGATCGTAAATTGAAAGTCGACTGTATTATACCGAACGGGTTTGACGTTTCATCTATATCCCAGGTATTATACGGATGGCCTGTGACGGAGGGATTATACGTATGTTATGACCTCGACTTGTATAGTTTAGAGAGATTATCCGTGGTCGTCATAATTCATGAGTGGGTGGATTATGGACACGAAATTAGATTTCGTGACGGATAGACCTAAACTTAGAGAGTCCCACAATATGAAGTGTACTCGTTGAGCACTTGGGCAACTCGATATGAATAATACAGATTATTCATAATACTTTACCGGATTAAATGAGTTAATTCGGATCGTTTAATCGGTTAAACGATAACACATGTATTAGGGAATTTTGTCCGCTAATAATTATTGTGTATTTGTATTTGATAC
>SKCR01022078.1:0-15268 GCA_019454045.1 Zanthoxylum bungeanum
TGCAGTTTTCTGTCATCTTGGCTAATATCTTCTTCACTGTCTCATTGGCTGCCTCGACTGCCCCATTTGCCTGCTGTCTATAAGGTGATGACTTGCAATGTCGAATCCCGAATCTTTGTAGCATCGCCTTCATTTATCCTTGAAACTGAACTCCGTTGTCTGTCACTACATGATGCGGCGTCCCATACCGACATATGATGTTTTCGAACTATGAACTTTGCCATCTGCTTTGCTGTAATGTTGCGAAATGACTCGGCTTTCCACCCATTTTTAGAAGTAGTCCACTGCCACTACTATGAAGCGATGTCCATTCAATGCATTCGATCGAATCTCCCCGATTATATCAATTCCCCATGCTGAGAAAGGCCATGGCTCTGATAGCCCATATAACTCTGTGTGATACAGATGGTTCAAATTACCGTGTGCTTGACAATCATGACAATGTTTTACAGCTTTGCACAGTCGGTCTCCATGGTCAACCAGTAGTAGAGCATTGTCTCTTACAATCTTGCGAGACAAGTTCAACACATTCATGTGCGGTCCACATACCCCGACAAGTATTTCTTCCTTTTAATTTCTAACCTCTTCTTTTCTTAATCATTTCAACTGAAATACCATTCGCTTTTCTCTCTATCCTTGCCGTAAGGTTTTCTGTTTCTCAGTTTCTTTTTCCCGATATCTATATTGTTAAACACCTTTTGACAAGTCTCTTTTCATAAACCCAACAGATATCTATGCTGGCTTTTAAGATACATGGGTTAACATGATGCATGTATGCATGAGAACGTGCGAGCATGTAATATATAAGTCGCCCATTATATTTAAAGCATTCAATCATACTATTTGCGAGGTGCAAACTTGTCCCAGTTGAAAAGGGCCAACAGGTTTATAGTTTTGCAATAACATGGCTAAACAACTTCAAATGATAAAAGGCCTAAACACACAAATTGCCCATGGCATTTCAGAAGCTTTTGGCCCAATTGTCATAAAGCACGGACTCGTCCCTGTTTAAATGGCCCAACAAGCCCATACCTTCATGACAAAAAGTCAACTGAATCCCTGCTGTAGTCCCAAACATAAACATAAAGAGATAATTCGACCATAAAGCAATAATTTCTACAGAGCGGCCCATCGACATTTCAGAAGCTTTTGGTCCAATTGTCATAGGATATGAACTCGTCCTAATTTAAATGGCCCGACAAGTTCGCATTTCTGACAAGAAGTCCAACTGCATCCAAATGATGATGGTCCCTAAATACAAGCATAAAGAGATAATTCAGCATAAAGCAATAATTTCTACAGAGCGGCCCATCGACATTTTAGAAGCTTTGGGCCCAATTGTCATTTAGGATACGAACTCGTCCCAGTTTTAAATGGCCCAACAAGTTCGCATTTATGACAAGAAGTCATACTGCATCCAAATGATGATGGTCCTAAATACCAAGCATAAAGAGATAATTCAAGCATAAAGAAATAATTTCTACAGAGCGGCCCATCGACATTTCAGAAGCTTTTGGCCCAATTGTCATAGGATACGAACTCGTCCCAGTTTAAATGGCCCAACAAGTTCGTACTTCTAACAAGAAGTCCAACTGCATCCAAATGAGGATGGTCCACAAGCACATGGAAATAGTTGCTATAGGTCATACAACTCTGGTTTACGTGTGGGTTTGTGGGAGTGTAGACAAAGACTCTCGCTGGCGAAAGATTGCCCACAACTAGGTCTCCCCACTCAAGGGTTCGAGAGACCAAGTGAGCGCACATTTTTTATACCTTACGGTACGTGCCAACGAGTTATGGTGTGTGACTAACTGTCAAATGGATTTCCCATTGTAGATTCCCCAAAGAGAGGGTGGAGCGAACTCTCTTAAATACCCAAGTCTCTTAGGCTCTTATCGCCTTGGTGACAGGAATAAACAACAAGTCCTCCAAATTAGTCTGTCATAACGAGCTACAAGTAATGATTATCTAGGTTCCTTCACAGCTTTTTCTTATAGAAAGGTAGGGAATGAAGGAAGACACCAAACCATCACTTAGACTTAACAATGCCTTTGATTAAACCCCACCAACCCATGGTAGACACGGTCAACTAATAGCAAAAATCCAAACATTACAAGACATTATTTCGGGGCCGATTCTCTATCCCTAGTGGAGTTCCCAGACAGTAGGACACAGAAATTGGCGACGCTGTTCCAGGGTCGCGGCCTAGTCGGGAGTACGGAATAGCCCACAGGGGAACTAAACCAGAGAAATAACATGGAGTCGCCACCCGGTGTGAACTGGGAAAATGATTTAAGGCCGCACTCACCCCTCACAAGGGAATACCTCAAACCGTTGGGTTCAGAATGGTCCCTTACTTATGCCACTTGTAATGAAAGGATTTGTGCAATAATCTAACCAAGCCTAAGTAACATATATTTCCAAGGATAATCTACTTTCAAAGTTCATGCATAAAAAATAAATTTGAATAACGGCAAGCATATAATTTCATGAACACATTATATTGATAAACACAGAGACGCAAATAAACAATAATTGTACAAGCATGCATAATAAAAAGAGGCAATTAAGTACATAATGTAAATAGATAATTAAAGAGGCAATTATACACTAAAATAAACGTGCCATGATACGATGCAAAAAAAGATAGACAATAAAGGTGAAAGAAGAGAGATGCAATATATGCCCACATCTATATAGGACTTCAAGTGTCTAATTGAACGTATCTTACGTTCAATCGAATGTGCTTTGTCCGGCGCGGCAAAACATCGTGGGAAAGGTAGCCCTTAGGCTTTTCATCTCTCGAAATGGAGGACCTTGAATCCAACTTGATTTTCCCATGCGCCTTTCAATATGATGCATGATTATGCAAGGAGATGACGTTAAAAAATTAAATAACGGAATAATAAAAGGCGCGGCAAAGTATTGTCGTAAAGGTAGCCTTTTAGACTCTTCTTCCTTCAAATAGAGAACCTTTAGACCAACATACTTAGCCCATGCGCATTACATCACAATGCATAGAAAGTAAAGACAACAATATAGGACTTCGTATACTCGATTAAACATATCTCACATTCAATCAAACACACTTCGTCCGGCGCGGCAAAGTATTGTCGTAAAGGTAGCCTTTTGGACTTTTCTTCCCTCAAATAGGGAACCTTTAGACCAACATACTAAGCCCATGCACATTACATCACAAAGCATATAAATTAAAGACAACAATATAGGACTTCGTATACTCGATTAAATATATCTCACATTCAATCAAACACATTTCGTCCGACGCGGTAAAGTATTGTCGTAAATGTAGCCTTTTGGACTTTTCTTCCCTCAAATAGAGAACCTTTAGACTAACATACTAAGCCAATGCGCATTACACCGCAATGCATAGAAAATAAAGACAACAATATAGGACTTCGTATACTCGATTAAACATTTCTCACATTCAATCAAACACACTTCGTCGGCGCGGAAAAGTATTGTTGTAAATGTAGCCTTTTAGACTTTTCTTCCGTCAAATAGAGAACCTTTAGACCAACATACTGAGCCCATGCGCACTATATCATCAATACACAAGCAAGTAACGTGCGGAAAGTAAAAGATGGAATATAAAATGCGAATAATAAACAAACAATATAAAATAAAGTGAAAGATGTGCCATTTGCTCATGTGGTAGGTGGAGTTGTTTCCCAAGTACAGACCGCACTACCATCCATTCGGATTCGGCTACGGAATTTACGTATGGGTTTCCATCCGATATACCATAAGAGATGACACATTTTCCATTCATCTAATGGCCACAACACACATTAACCAACGACTCTTATGCGAAGGAAATTCAATAAATTATTAAAAGATGAATGAAAATAAATAAGAAAGGTGCCCTCAGGTCTAACCTTTTATGTTGACTCTTGGAAGTGCGTCACAAGGCCGTCGGAAGGGCTAACACTCCGCAACTCTTCCGGTTCGCTGGTTCACGTTCTTTCCTCACTGTTTCGCTGTTTGGGCTGCTATTTTTTACTCTGTTTTGCTACTGTTTTTTTAGTCACTATTTTTTCTGTATTAAGGGACTGTTTTGCGGTTTCTAAGAGGACTAGAGATGCTGTTTTGTGTGGTAGTTTAAGGGTTTTAAAGTGCAGTTTTTCTCCACTGTTTTCGGTAATTTAGGCCACTGTTTGGGGTAATTTTTTCGGTGATTATAGTGCAATGTTAGGGGGATGTTTTTTGGTCACTGCTGTGTGGTTTCAGGACAGTTTGTGAGAGTGAACTTAGGCAGTTTGGAGAGGTTTATTTGCTTGAGTTGGGGCTGTTTTGTGAGGGTAGCTAATCATGTGAAACAAGGGTGCATGTGGGTTTTATGCGTGAGGGCAAGAGGCTGTTGAATCGGTGAGGGGGGTGTTAGTGTGAAGTTGATGGGCAATTGATGAGGGGGATGAAGGCAGGTAGCGTGAGTGAGCTAGGTGTTAGCAGTTTGTGAAAGGTGCGTTAGTGGCTTGGGGATGTGTTGAGGGCGTGTTAGTGGGCAATGGTGCGTGGAGTGTTTTGAAGGGTACGTGAGCTGTATGTGTTATTTTCTTTGTGTTTCAAGGGTGAATATGCGTGAATGAGCTAGGAGAGGCAATGGTTGAATTTGTGTTTCTTTTATAGACAAAGGCTAGGGTTAATCATTGTTTGAATAGGAATGGGATTTGTGTAATTATGGAGGATATATTTTATTAGTGTCACACAAGGAAAACATCTATTTAATTAGGGACAAGATTTGGCTTGATTAGAAAGATCATATATTTGATTTGTTTTGATTAGGTATGCGATTATTTAGATTTGATTTGATTTGTTTTAATTTCACCATGTGTTAAATATGTGTTTTGTTATTTTTGGATGTGTTTTATTGGGCTTGGGCGTGTGGGTGGTCTTCTTTAGGCGTGGGTTTGGTTTATTTGGTGGGCTTGGTGTGTGTGTGGTGGTGTGTGGGCTTGGTGTGTGTCTTGCGGGGGGTTGGGCTAAGGATGTTTTAAAACGGAAGTCCAACAAGCGAACCCGAAGCTAAACAAGCAAATAAAATCCAACAAAATACTGATTTCTGACTTTTCCCTTCCGACGTCCGTTTCCCGCGACTCCCGCGACTTAAAAGGTAGTGCCTCTAAATGAGACTCATCATAGGGACTTACATAAAAAAATGCAGTGCCTACAAATGCATAGAAAATAAAGACAACCATAATATGGAACTTCGTATGTCCGATAAAACATATCTCACATTCAATCGAACACACGTCATCCGACGCGGCAAAACGTCGTGGCAAAGGTAGCCCTTAGGCTTTTCATCCCTCAAAGTGGAGGACCTTTAATCCAACTTGGTTTGCCCATGCGCATTACCCTAAGATGCATGATTAAATAAGGAGATGGCATACAGAAAGAAAATAACGGAATAATAAAAGGCGCGGCGAAATGTCATGGTAAAGGTAGCCTTTTAGGCTTTTCTTTCCTCAAGTAGAGAACCTTTAGACCAACATAATAAGCCCATACAAATTACATTACAATGCATACAAATAAATGAGACAATGATATGAGACTTCTTATGTCCGATTAAACATATCTTACATTCAATCAAACATACTTCGTCCGGCGCGGAAAAACGTCGTGGCAAAGGTAGCCCTTAGGATTTTCATCCCTCAAAATGGAGGACCTTTAATCCAACTTGATTTGCCCATGCACATTTCATTACAATGCAGAAATAAGTAACATACGGAAAGTAAATAATATATTAACGACTAAATCATGCTCAAACATAAGGTTGGATGAAACAAAATATGTGTGTCTCTCAAGCAGTACATGGCATTGTATCCCGAGTGTAGACCGCACTACCGTCCATTCGGTTCGGCTACGGAATTTACGTCCGGGTTTCCATCCGATATATCGCAAGAGAGAACACATATTCCATTCATCCGAAAGTCATATCATACACCAATCCACAATACTCATGTGAAATAAAGTAAGAAAATAAATAAAAACAAAGGAGAATAAATAAAAAAGGGTGCCCTCAAGTCTAACCTTTTTTGTTGTCTCTCGAAAGTGCGATACGCGGTTGTCGGAAGGACTAACACTCCGCAACTCTTCTGATTCACTGATTTTCTATTTTCCTTCATCGCTTCACTGTTTTGGGTCACTGTTTCTTCTGTTTTTGCTACTATTTTCTGGTCGCGGTATTGGTTCACTATTTTACGGTAAAGCGGGACTATTTCAGGGTAGATTTTCGGTGATGTTTGGGTGCAAAACTAGACAGTTTTCACAGTAGTTTGAGGGGAGATTTGCGTGCAAGCCAGGGGTGTTTTGAGGGCAGTTTAGGCATGCATTTGGGCATTTTCAGGGGCTGACTTCAGGGGATGGTTTGGGCATGTTCAGGGGCTGACTTCAGGGGCTGGTTTGGGCATGTTCAAGGGCTGACTTCAGGGGCTGGATGAAGGCTAATGTCGTGAGTGGCTGCTGCATGGCTAATGGGCGTGAGTGGTGTGAATTTTGGGGGATTTGGGCTAAGGTTATGTTTTAAAACAGAGGTCCAACAAGCGAACCCGAAGCTAAACAAGTGAATTAAATCCAACAAGATGTCAATGTCTGACTCTTCCATTTCGACGTCTGTTTCCTGCGACTTCCACAATTTAAAGAGGTAGTGTCTCCATGTGAGACTCATCATCGGGACTTATATGTAAAAATACAGTGCCTACAGTCGCCCCCACTTTGATGGGACTTGTGTAGTGTGTGACAATCCTATCAAAGTTATGCAATGCATTTTTACTTACCTGGCTCGCCAGCTGCTGCTTGACTCGCATGTTGCTTCGAACTGAGTTGATTTGGTGGTGAGGTGCTGTGACCCCTGAGGTTCATCCCTGCAAGATGTTGCGATCTCTAGAAATCACTACCGAACTGAGCTGATGAGAGGTGGTCCATCCTCGAACCGAGTTGATAAAGTAAGCCTCGACCTTGGGATTCATTCCCAAAACTACTGGTGAAGTGCGCCTCGGCCCTATGATTCATTCCCGAAACTCTGATAATGTGGGCCTCGACCCTGAGATTCATTCCCGAATTCATTCCAAAAGTCTGACGATGTGGGCCTCTACCCAGGGATTCATTCCAAAATTCTGATGATGTGGGCCTCGACCCTGGGATTCATTCCAAAATTCTGACAATGTGAGCCTCGACCCTGACTGATACTTATGTGGTGTTGCATATGAACATGTTGTATTGCCTCTCACGAGATAGTCCTGATAGCTAAACATATTTTCATCCTCAACGGATGCTTCGTGTCGAAACCAAAGAACCTTCAAAAGTACTTAATTTACTCAAATCTGATCGTCTGAATGAGTGATCTGAACTAGACTCCTAGTGTGTGTGCCAAGGCTCTTTCACAGCTTAATCCTTAAGTAAGCCAGCTCGATGATTTTGTCTCGGAGAATTGGATCGGTGGGTCTAACCAATCTAGATGTCTTGATCATACTCTATGATTACGTCCTCGTACTCAACATGATATGGTTTTCTTCTTTTTTTCATTCGTCTCTTTCTTTTCTTTCTTTTTATTTTGAACTTCTTTTCTTTTTCTTTTTTTCTCTTTTCTTTCTTTCTCTTTTTTTTTCGACACACCTACCCTTTAAGGTAGTATTTCTCCTTATGGTGGTCCTAATACTCGCCCATGGGTAGCTTCACGCTTATCGGTTATAGGTGGTCTATTTTTCTTTTTCTTTTCAGAGACTTTTTCTTTGTTTCCAACCATATCATATATCATAGCACAAGTAAACCAAGGTGGACATCTAGGAAAACGGTCATTCACTAATCCTCCATCTCTGCAACTAGTCATCTCACCGACCACTCAAGCTTCTACTGCTAAAATCCTATAATCAAGTGCTCATGAGTTCAGCCAAGATCAACCACTCAGAATACTGGATGAGAGCACATCTCACAATTATCGTTTCTAAGTTTTCTCCCTACAGCAAACAATGTCATCACCGGACATATGCCTAACCATCAAAGACTTCTCTCTCTCTCTTTTTTTTTTTCACTTCACTGGAATTCTTCAACCGTGAATAATATGGGCTTCACCCCCTGGGATTCATTCTCAAAAACTGTTGGTAGCGCGGGCCTCAACCATGAGGGTTCATTCCCAAACTGATGATTATGTGTGGGCCTCAACCATGGGGATCCATTTCTGAAAGCTGTTGATACTATTTTGTTGCTCTCAACTTGCTTGTATTTTGTCACTTTTCATTCTTTTCTTCGAGACCTGTGAGCACAAACAAAACAATAGAATAAAAATGCGTCCATGCGATGTGTATGTATGCATGTGTGGAGGTACTCCCTGTTCCTGATGGGTTAGACCCTCATTGTGCTCCTTGGTGCCATGTGCCTACGCATGTCTCTGATCGCCCCTAGGTCTGCTTATAGTTTCCTCCTGCCAGTTCTCTTCTGGTGATTATGCAGTTCTCTTTTGTTTGAAACCTGCAAGCACATAACAAACAAAAAAATTGCAAGTACGTTACATGTATGCATGCATGCATGAATGAATTTCCTATTCCGTTGGGTTAGGTCTTCTATCAGTGACTGCTCGATCTTCTTTTCCTCAGGCAAAATACTACTTCAATCTATCCATGTTGATCAGCTCGGTGAACTCGTTCCCTTCCAAGTCTGATAGTCTCACTGCCCCATTTCCCATTACTTTCTGGACTATGTAGGGTCCTTCTCAATTGGGTCTGTCATCGACGGCTTTGACTACTTAAGCACCAGATCACCCTCTCTGATCTTAGTAGGATGCATTTTTTGTTGAATGCCCGGGCCAATCTCTTATTGTATAACTGCATATGATGTAAGGACTTCATTCTCTTCTTATCGAGCAATACCAACTGTTCAAATCTTTGGGAGGCCCATTCTTGTAACTCTACTTCTGCTAATACCCCCATGGATTGTACTTCCACCGGTAATACTGTTTCCGTTACCTTTCGAGCTTCTCATTTTCTTAAACACTTCAGATGAATGTCATTCGCTTGTCTTTTGTATAGTTCTCCCTTCAAACTCACATATTTAGAAGCCACTTCTGAATGGATATCTTGTCTTTTCTGCTTGTTTCTTTCGGTAATTCCCCGTGTTCTAAGTATCACTGAATATCATAGTACCAGAGTTGAATACTTTTGTCAAATATACTCACATTGTGCAGATTAAAAGGAAGGGACTCAGGCAGGTAAGCGAAATGAACATCTTTATTATTATTAGGGAAAAGATTCGAACAAGTAGACGAAGTCAATGTCCTTATTATTAATAAATGCTGGATCACATTTGAATAAGATCAGGGAAACAAACATCTCCAGGATTTGCAACTTCATCTTCCCCCGTCTTCTTGCTTCATTCGACCATCAGATTCCCCAAGTGCAGTAGTTCTTTTTCCCATTTACTTCCTTTTTTGCAACCTTCTTCTCGTCACTGTCCGAGAAGGTTTCCTAGAAATTATTGGACAATTATGACCCATAGCGTCACTATTTGTACAGATCATGGTGTTGTTGTACAAATTAACTATGTGACAAAGGAGATTGCACTCTTATCATTTGTGATTAGATCACCTAGATGTATAAATGATAAGGAGGTCCCTATGATTTGTTCCTGGACAGAGAATGATATGAGACAATATAAGTCCACGAAGGATAAATCATTAAATATCCCTAGTCAGAGTATTATCGAGATTGGACATTGATAAATATGTAAAAGACTAGTATTACACTTGTGCACATTGTGAGGGCACAACGACATAGCTCTCATATATTTGGGTATAGGATACTCATGCAAGTGTAATAGGAGGTTGTGTTTCACCGATGGTATGGGAAACAGCTTCGCTCTGGATAGACCCCCTCAGAATTCCATTGGTAGTATGACTATGTGTCTATGGAAGTCTGAAATCAGGGTAGGTGTATTTGGTCTTAACCTGAGACTTGCATCGCTAATGCTTGCGATAATCAATATACTTTGGTTGAGGTCGTCCAGGGCTTTAACAGGTTCTGTGTACGCCAATGCTGGGTATATTGAGAATCGTAGTATGTTGGGTGTGATGTCAAGACGGAAGTGTCACTCTAGTCATATGGAGATGATGGTCACGTAGGATACGAGACTGGTTCTCTTAAATGCTGCAGCTATCGGGATATTATGACAAGGTCATGTTTATCCGATTATAGAGACTAGTCATTAGACATCTGACATGTGCTTCGTACGGGGCAGACACAATTCTAGCCCCAGGCCTAGCACGTGATCATTCGATACTGGACATAAATATGCAATACTTCGTATACTACACCTGATACAAATCCTTTATTCCTATAAGTATATTTCCGGAGAATTGGGTAGGCATGGCGCTCTGCTAGAGCCCAGCCTTGTCTTATAAATCGGTATAAACGTAGTACGAGGTACTTACGTGTTCGGATTTTCCGACGACCGAATTTACTGCCAACATATCCGGGGATCTCATGGGTCGCTTCCCAAAGATTCACCGATGACGTACGACTCGCACTCTCAATTAATCTGGGATTAATTGGATGAGAGAGAAAATTAATCTGGGATTAATTGCGGAGATATTTTATCTGGGATAAAATATCATTTAAAAGAGAGATAACAATTAATTTGGAATTAATCGAGAAATTAATATATTTGATATATTAAACGAAATTAGATTTCGATGCGGAATTAAAATTAGATTTTAATTCGGGCAAATGAATTAATTTAGAATTAATTCGTTAGCGATGTGAATAGTGACTTCGCTAGGGGTAATCATTTAATTATGACGCAACAGAAAATTCGTTAATTTGTAATTAGCGAACCTGAGCCTGAGATTATTTGCGAGCGCATTCACATTTCAAATTCGAGTGCGGCAAGTCAAATCAAGCGTCAAATCGCTAGTCGCATCAAGCGTCAAATCACAAGTCACTTTGAGTGATGTGGCTTGACAACTTGATGGATTGAGTGATGTGAGTGGTTGGGGCTTTAATGGTTTGACTTTTAAAAGCCAAATTCAAGTGAAATGCATTTGAAATTCAAATGTGTGTATATAATACACAAATTTGACAAACCAAAGACAACTATCTCTTCTCTCTTTCTCTCATATCCTCACGCCCAAGGGCTAAATTGCTCACTATTTTCAGTCAAAATGCCGAGCAGTAAGGGAAGCAAAGAGTGTGAATTTGTGGCAAAATCACAAGTGCTAGCACACTTACGAGACTTTCGAAGGTGATAGGGAAGTCCACCCATGAGCCGGGAACCATTCGACGAAGCTTGGAGCTTGATGAATGACCAAAATGGAGGCCAAACCAGTGAGCACTTGCCTCCGCGTCGCTCAACCGATCGATGTAAGTATTCTGTAACTTCTTCGATGTGTATTTACACTTGATTCATGCTTATTATTGATCTTGGGACCTTAATAGAAACCAACAATGGCATCTAGAGCAAGGTTTGAGCATGAAAAGGTTTAAGGTTAAAATTTGGGCAAATTGATTTTGAGCATGAATTTTTGAAATTGGATGAATGAATATGCTTAAATGTGTTTGAATCGAAGTTTGATTGGATCAATTTCAAGAAAATTGGATTGGATCATTTTTCCCCAAATTTTTGGGCTTGGCCGAATACAAATGCCCTAATTAGTCTTGGTGATTTTTTGATTTTTGATTCATTGGATGAGTTAGAATCATTCGGGAATGTGATTTAATGTCGATTGTGGAATTAATTGGATTGAATTCGAATCGGACACAAATCCCCTCCCTTGGCCGAGAGTTATAGCATGTATATTGGGTTTGATTTTAATCAAAACGTGTTGGACACGTGATGATGAAAATGAGCATGATTAATTGTGTCTATTGATGTTTTAGAAATTTTAATTTAGGTAATTAATCATGTTATACACTTTGGTAATTAAATTGGGAAAATTGGATTTTTGGAATTTAATTATTTGGGACTTAAAATTGGATTTGGGCCTTAATGTTGTAATTGGGCTTTGTTGTACAAAGTTGGGTTTAGGCAAATTGGATTGGATCCAATTGAGCCCAAAACCGCCTCCATAAAGCCCAAATGCGACTTAATGGACCTTTAAAGTTTAATTGGGCCTAATGGGCCAAGATTGATTTCTAGGCTTATAGGGTAACTCCTGGATTGGATTTTGGTTATTCGTTTTGACCCGAGTTGACCAAAAGTCTACGCCTTAAGAAATTAATTAAAAGCCCATTGGACTTTAATTAAATTGATGTTGGACGTTAATCGGGCTTTGCGACCCGTTGCAATTAAATTTGGAATTTAAGTCGTAAAAGTTCATTAATAAAGTGTAGTATTTAATTTGGAATTAAATAGCGAATTATAATTGAATGCATATTAAATTGGATTGAATGATGTAGTTTAATTTAATTCGAGAATTTGTACTTTGAGTACTTATTCGCAAAACAAGTTTGACTCGAACAAAATCAAATCGTTGTTTGAACATTGGATGATCACTAATTATCAGATTAATTAATTTGATTTGAATAATTGATAACATGCTTGTGTGAATACATGGTTGCGATGCATGAATAATGTATATCAGATGGATATTAGATGGGTGGGACAATTTTAGAAATTGTTGTAATAAATTTGATTTATTAATTGGACCTACGTGTCCGGCCTTATTACCTCTCTATTCTTTGTATTCTCTTCTCACCTATTCCCCTCAATGTAAATGAGGTTTCTTTAGAAGTGTAGTGTAACGGGTAGAAGTAAATACTTGTGCTAGCGGGAGAGTGAAAGGGAGAGATTTGATCTAGGATCAATGTGTAAAGTATCCATCAGCATATCATTATTATTTTATTATACGCGCTTTATTATGTGTTTAGAATGCATGTTTAAGGGTGTATGATGATGAGACCTTAACAAAGATAATAAATTGGTTGCCAATTTGCACGCGAAAAACCCTCAAACAATATTAAGCGCTTTTCCTTCCATTGAGTGATTCTTACTCAAGATCTAAGACGGCATTGGTTTGTTGGCCAAAGTCAAGACATTTGTTTGTCGAGGATTGAATCACGAAGGCTTTGTTCCATATTGGTGTCTTGTCTAAGTTGTGGTTTGTTGGCCAAAGTTAAGACCACTTCTTGTCCATCGACATTGATTACGAAGCTTTCCATGGTCAATGGGTCGCGCTTGACTAGGTGTTGGAAAATATGACCCATAGCGTCACTATTTATACAGATCATGGTGTTGTTGTACAAATTAACTGTGTGACAAGGAAATTGCACTCTCATCATTTGTGATTAGATCACCATAGATATATAAATGAAGAGAGGTCCATATGATTAGTTCCTGGATTGAGAATGATATGAGACACTATCAGTCCACGAAGGATTAATCATTAAATATCCCTAGCCGGAGTATTATCGAGACAGGACATCGATAATGCGGAATAGGCTAGTATTGCACTTGTGCGCGTTGTGAGGGCACAACGGCATAGTTCTCATATATATAAGTATCGGATACTTATGCAAGTGCGATAGGAGGTCGTGTTTCACCGATGGTACGGGAAACAGCTTCGCTCTGGATAGACCCCTCGGAATCCCATTGGTATTATGACTATGTGTCTATGGGAGTCCGACAACAGGGTAGGTGTATTTGGTCTTAACCTGAGACTTGCATCGCTAATGCTTACGACAATCAATATACTTTGGTTGAGGTCGTCTAGGACTCTAACCGGTTCTGTGTATGCCAATACTGGGTATATTGAGAATCGTAGAGTGTTGGGTGTGATGTCAAGACGGAAGTATCACTCCAGTCATAGTGGAGATGATGTCACGCAGGATACGGTATTAGTGCTCTTAAGTGATGCGCATCCAATCGTGATATTATGACTAGGTCATGAATATCCGATTATAGAGACTAGTTACCAGACATCCGACATGTGCTTCGGACGGGGCAGACACTTATCCAGCCCCAGCCCTAGCACGTGACTATCCGATACTGGACCGATATACACAATACAATGGTATACTACGCTTGATACAGATCTTTATATTCTTAGATGAATATGACCGGAGAATTTGGTAGACATCGTGCTTTGCTAGGAGTCGACCTTGTCTCGTAAATCGGTAGAACGTAGTACTTGGTACGTACGTGATTCGGATACTCCGACGACCGTATTTACTGCCGACTTATCCGGGGATCTCATGGGTCGCTTCCCAAAGATTCACCGATGACGTATGACTCGCACTTATATTAATCTGGGATTAATAAGATGAGAGAGAAAATTAATCTGGGATTAATTATGGAGATATTTTATCTGGGATAAAATATCATTAAAGAGAGAGAGCGATTAATTTGGAATTAATCGAAGAATTAATATATTTGATATATTAACGAAATTAGATTTCGACTTGGAATTAAAATTAGATTTTAATTCGGGCGAGCGAATTAATTCGTTAGCGACGTGAATAGTGATTTCGCTAGGCGTAATCATTTAATTACGACGCGACGGAAAATTCGTTAATTTAGAATTAGCGAATCCGAGCCCGAGATTATTACGAGCGCATTCGCATTTCGAATTCGAGCGCGGCTCGTCAAATCAAGCGTCAAATCGCTAGTCGCATCAAGCGTCAAATCACTTGTCACTTTGAGTGATGTGACTTGACAAGATTGATTGATGTGATTGATGGTGATTGATGGAGGTAGTTGAAGCATTTAAATGCTTGACTTTTTCCAAATGAAAAGTGATATATGGTTTATTATTTTGGAAATTAAATACACCTAATACACTTTGCTTTTCAACAACTCTCTCTCTCTCACGTTATTATTTATTTGTGGAGCCAAATTGCTCACGTTTTTTTTAAGCAACAAAATGCTTTCTCTCTCACGCCCTTAGAGGGCAAATTTTGTTCTGTTCTTGGCAGTTCACTGCCGTGGAAATGGAGGGACAAAAGGGAAGCAAAGTGTGGTTTTGTGGCAAAACAAGAGTGCTAGCACACTCCGGGATCAATGCGAAGGTGATAGGGAAGTATACCAATGAGTCGAGAACCATTTCGGAAAGCTTGGAGCTTGATTTTGGTGACCAAAAACAGAATATGGAGGGCAGTGGGCTGCTACTGCGTGAGCAGTTCATGAAGGGCAGTAAGTGCGAATTTTGTTGCCCAAATCGTCTCTCAACCGCTCGATGTAAGTATTCCGCAAATTCGTCGTTGTATTCACTTGTGATTCATGCTTGTATTTTGATCTTGGGACCCTTAGAAATATCAACACTAGGATC